>JBBPMM010000766.1:0-13458 GCA_038090335.1 Solioccasus polychromus
ACCCCTCAGACTATCCCCAGGTGGCCAGGACTGGTAGTCCATTCAACCACCTTTCAGTCTATTCACCGGATATACCCAGACTATAAAATTTTGTATTCGTCATTTGAAATGACAGCTACCGTTTGCTCACTTACCATCACCATTGGGAAACCATCTCCCTCACCGTTTATACCGTCTACCGCACCGTTTTCTGGACTGTACCACCAGTCTTCACGCCTCATCACACTCTATGATGCCCGGACTACTACCTACAACAGTCCAGAATATGACCGGAGTGCTTTGTACGCGCCCTACTTCATTCTAGGACTAACCCTACTCCAATAGAGTCCCTCTGGGGCAAACGTATTCGCTCTCCAACTACCCTCAGACTTTCCCCAGGTGGCCAGGACTAGCAGTCCATTCAACCACCTTTCAGTCTATTCAATGCCATCCTGCCTGTGCCAGGTATAAGTATTATGCCATCATTGCTGGGAGCAGTGCCCGGGGAAAGTGATGACTCTTACATAGGATATTACAACGACAATTTCAATGCCTGACTTGTTGTACCACACAAGAACATGTATTTGTACTACTACTTGTTGTACTTACATGTCAGAATCCAAGTCATCATGAGTGCGAGCATGTCTGATATCTAAGTAGTCCCTCCACATTGCTGACACAATCCTATCATGCAACGTAGCACCCTTGGCCTCGTCCTCATTTTCTGGAACAAACTCATCATCATGTTCATCATCTATGGTGCCATTACCTGTGGGATCGTCATGTGAAGGGGGGAGTTTGTTAACATCAGCCATATGGATTTGGATGAAATTGTGGACCACACAAAGTGCTGAAGGAATGTGCACCTAATGCTAATGAGTAACATCCTAAAAACTCAATATTACTTACCTGAATCTTCAGTGGATAGCGCATGGGAAGGAGCAGAATCCGGAAATGAGCCTTGAGAACACTGAAGGCACATTCGATCACATTACGTGCTGTTGTGTGATGCAAGTTAAAGAGTTCTTTTTCGTTTGTGGGCCTTCAGGATACTATGTTAGTATGGCAGGAAACAACATTAGATGTATGGTTACATACCTGACATTTGCCCAGCCCCATTCGGCCAGGTGATATCACACACCATGGTATGGAACGAGTAATGTGGGTCGGGCAGGGAATCCAAGGTCACCAAGTAGATACTTGCCCTCAGGAATGTGCAAATTCTTAGAACACGCATCAGTGAACACACATGCATCCGATGCTGATCCTTCCCAGCCCATTAGCGCATACATGAAACAGAGGTTAGAGTCACAGGTGAAGAGGCAGTTATGGGAGAGAAACCCTTTGCAGTTTCAGAATGGAGAGGCAATATGAGCTGGTGGCGTAACAGGGATATGGCTTCCATCAATGGCCCCGATGTTGTCTTTGAAGTACGGCCAAAGTTTTGTGTTGTAGTGCATACTGGAAGATGCAGGGTCGATATCGGCGGGTGGCAAGATAAAGACTGTATAAAGCAGTGGTGAAGAGAACGTAATAACCATTCTACGGAAATAACTGAGAGAAGATCAGATAAATGCCAGTATAATATTATGTAGCAATAAACGTACCATGAAATTGTATCATTTGACCACTGAAATCTCTCTCCAATATGTCTTATGGGCAGGCCAGTAATGCAGGTATAAAGGAAGATTGCGAGTTGCTCTTCCAGTGAAACAAACCTTGAATTCTTGTGCCCAAGATGTCGAAGTAGCATTACGAGCTTGTTAAAAAGTTCAGCACTCATGCCAAGTTCATTCTTGATGCGATCCAGATGGCCAGTCAATAGTTCAAGTACCCAACCTTTGCCAGACAGGATAGATGTATGGTATGGCTCTGGGTCTTTGCAGGAAGGAGGGACTGCAGTAACAGCACCAAGAACAGAACAAATAATGATGTTGAAAATAAGGACAATGTGCTGGAAGAGGTGTATCCATTGCTCTGGTCGTAGAATGAGCATGAGGGAGAAGTGTCGAGGTGAAAAGGGGCACACACACCAACAGCTAGGTATATATCAATGTTACAGATCGGTGTTCACAGTCAGATTCAGATGGAGCATGGCAAAGTGCCCAGCCACCACTCATAGCCGACATAGTATGGCTCTATGGCTGACATAGTAGCATCTTCAAAACCAATCCGAACTAGCTCTTAGTGGTCTGAGCAGGAGTACTTACCGCCGATCGCGGGGCTTTTGGCATGGGGGACGCAGCCAGGCCATATCCTTCATGAAGGGCCCATGATTGGCGGTGCCCTCAACCAGGTGGAGTCCCGTCCGATTCGGCTGAATTGGTCGAAAAAGGCTTCTGTATACCTTTCTACCTCTGTGCGGATCATACGTTGCCAACTATTGGACTTTGGGAGTCTCAAATGGCAGAAGCACTACCAAGTACTTATAAACTGCAGTTCAGCTGTGTGGTGAGCAGTTCAAGGCTTTAAGCGCGAATTATGGAGGACTGAATTCAAGCACTGGCTTCAATCTGGCGTGCATCTCTTCTGGAAGCATCTCATTTGTGGGCATCACCAACACATCAAGAGAGCTCCAACAGCGTCTCATAACATGATGAGTTTCATTTAATCCCGAATGGACAGTTGTGTGAAGACCGCAGGGGAAGGTAATTTACATAATCATTGTTGTAGCCAGAAAAGATTCCGGTTTTGACATCCATGCTCTCAAAATCAAGAATTGGAGATTCGAAGAACGGCTCTTCATGAAGAATGGAATGTCATCTGCCCTTTCAGAATCGGTTCCTTAAACTGGTGTACCCTTTTTTTCTGTTGACGTGCCCAATATATTCTCAGATACCTTTAGGACGGGAGAACTTTGTAGATGAGGCAATCAGGCTTGCAAGAATCCTGTTGACTGACTGTCTTCTTGGAAATTTTATCTTGATGAATGCACAATGTCTTCCTCAGGACTATTAGTGCAACAGATCAGTCCATCAACCATACTTTTTTTTTTGTGTGTGGTTGTCATGTGCATCTGCTTTTTGGACATGGACGATGCTGGACAATCCAGCCACATGATTCAGTCATGTAATGTCTGTGCTGTTGATGGAGTGGTGAAACATGCATTGCTTCTGACCTCTGGGCAGGAACATTTCACTGGTAACTTTATCAGTTATGTAATGGTGGGGTAATGGACTAATTGAAGTGGGAAGATGAGAACAAGAAGTGGAAAGGCAGACTCTTCCTCTGTCCTGGTCATCAGCGAGAGGCTGCTATTTTAGTGGTCCTTCATCTGAACCTGCCTCATCTCGCCATCCATCACCATCCTGCCAGCAACATCAAGGTATATGGTAGCACATTGTTGAGTTTGTGCTCCTCACCAATGTCTTGACAGATGTCTGGCATCGTGGTGTTTCCAATCTTCGCAGGACAGGGAACCTTGAAAACAAGCTGTTGATCAAGCAGTTCGTGACACCAACCCTCCCACAGGCACTTTTCTCCTTTCTTCATGCCTTGATCTCTTCCTTGCTGAACTCTCTGCCTTGTCCCTGGACGAGCTTGACCAGAGTGGTATTTGCCCATCCGACTTTGACCGGTCGCTTCGTGCCTGCTATTCCGGACCCCAAGTATGCCAAAAATCACATCATTTCTGCGACCATTCTTTTCCTTGCTCAGGCATTATGCTATCAGTCATACGCTCACACTACCTCTCACTCGTTTCTTGCTCTTCTTAAACCCAACATGGATCATGCCATTTGGGTTCCCTGTCTATCTTCTGGAATATTTCTTGCTTGCATTGTCACCGCATCTCACAATCCACCTTCGTCCATCACTACCACCATCCAAGTCTTTCGTTTGGTGTTCTGTATCGCTCTCCGTGTAATGCAGTTTGTGAGGAAGCTGATTAGGGAGAAACCTGTTGATCCTTCCCTCCCTTGGAGCATGGCATGTCTTAGTCTGATGAAAGATGATATCGAAATGCAAATCGCCTGGTTTGAATAAAAGTCTGTTTGTTGGTGTATCACACTTTTCTGCCGCTAATATGTTCGTTTAGCATTCTCAGGTAACCCCTCCTTGTGTGACAGCTATCTTCAACAGGAGAAATGTGACAGTGTAAGGTCGGCCTGACTTGTAAGTCAGGTTTTCGGATTTTTGTCTCTTGGCATTGCATTGCTCATCCCACAACAGTCGGTATGCTCTATCACCACACCTTTCAGACTTTTGAGATCGTGCCATGGCAGACATTTGCAAATGGGACATTCACTCTCCTGATTTTTCAGAACTCTGCTGTCCCTCGAGATTGACATTATCTGGAGGCATCATTGGACCTAGTCCGAATTATCCTTTTTCTAGTCGAGTTGGTTGTTGATATGGTGCATGTCCATCCCGTGAACTGGATTTTGGTAGCGACGAAAGTGATATCTGTCATTCCAGTCAGCATGACACTTTTACCAGTCAATTTTGGCCCCGGATCAAGTACCCTGCGTGTCTTAGAGAGGGTCATGCCTGAATGTGCCCTACATCAACCCCAGATTCACATACAGATCCTATTCCCGCACCCTCGAAGCAGGAGTCGATTGCCATCATTGACATGGCAGCACGTATGCCAGGCACTTCCAACACCAATCAACTATGGGATATACAAGAAAGAAGTATCAACACCATCTCAAAGGTCAGCATAAGCAATTCGTGCATTTAAGATGTCTGACACATCTATTTAGATTCCAGACGATCGTTTTCACCTTGGGTTGCCTCTTATGATGAATATCAACGTTGTTAGCGAGATTCTCTGCATAATCTTGCATCGCTGCGCCAATGTAACAACCCAATGTGGCTTGCCAAAAACGTGGTGTTGTGTCAGGAACATTATCCCATGCTTTCGAGAGCCTCATGTACAGTATGCGGCAGAACACATGGCTGAGGATCCATGCTCTTCGCTTCCCAAGGTGAAACTTGTGGTAATTTCATTGGTGAAATTTCCTGAGTCCACTATAGCATTGGTAGGACTGTCGTAAAGTTCTGCAAATGAGACTAATGTAGCTCACAAGTACATTGAAGGCATTCCCCAGCGGCCACATATGTCATGCAATTTGGTGGTCCCTCTGTCATTGCAGACACTACTTGCTCATCGTCCATCGTGGCCATTCATCAAACATGTCGAGCTTTGATGATCAAAGATTGCGACATGGCCCTCGCAGGTGGCGCCAACATCATGACCAGTCCCAATGTAGGTCTACGACACGTCGTTTTGATGCGTCAGAATAATGCACATCGCAGTGTTTGTTGGCCTTGAACGAGCCCACTTTTTGAGTCCCTTGTGTCTGTGTAAAAGCTTCGATGTGTCTGCCGATGGCTATTCCAGAGGAGAAGATTGTCACTTGTTTGTCCTGAAATGGTTGAATGATGCTATCGTGGAGAACAACAACATTTTGGGTATTATTCAAGGCATGGAAGTCAATCAGAGCGGTCTGGCATCGTCGATCACTCATCCCCATTGCCCAATGCAGGTCAATCTCTTGACAAAGCTTCTTGCACATTCTGGCGTGTGTCCAACGCGTGTGAGCATTGTCGAAGCCCATGGGACAGGAACGGAAGCCGGCGACTCATGTGAGCTGGCGAGTATTCATTTGGTACTTTCTCGGGACTGTATGCAGGACAATCGTTTTCATGTCACATCGATCGAAAGGCGAATACTGGGCACCTTGAGGCGGTGTTAGGAGCCGTGGGGCTTTTCAAGCTGCTGTTGATGTTACGACACAACGCCATTCCGGCTCAGATCTCGCTGAAGATGCTCCATTCCCTCATCGCTCCACTGGATGTTGACCATATGGTGATTGATGTGCTTTCAACACCATGGGATGCAAGATCCACTCCTCGAGTGGCTGTTCTCAATGACTTTGGTGCCTCTGGATCCAACGGCATGCTGATACTGAGTACGTAAAACCCAACCATTTCTCATCCACGTCGTCTTTCATTTTGGGTGTCTTAGCCAAGTCAGCTCGAGCACTCGAACGTCTTCGATCTCAATATATGCAGTGGCTTGTCGACCCACGACTCTGCGACTTACCCTTGTGCAACATTGTTTACACAGCTACAGTGAGCAGCCAGCTCTACCCCTTCAAGTTATCCGTGACTGCTCAGGACAGGGATCCACTCATGCGTACCCTCAAGACAGCGCCAGTTAGTCAGTGGAAAACCAGAGAGAGCTAGTTACCTTTGTTTTCGCAGGACAAGCAAGTCAATACCTCGACATGGGCGCCTTGCTGTATGTTACGTCACCCGTGTTCAGGTGTTGCATAGATTGGTGTTAGCGATTTCTCCTCTCCCCTGGATACCCTGGAATCCTCCCTCTTGTCTCGTCGGAGAGCTGTGATTATGTTTTAAAGGCAGAAGAGGAGTTCGAAGCATATCAGTGTGCTGTTGTTACAGTCGAGTTTTCTCTTGCAACGTTATGGAAATATTGGGGAGTCATTCCTGTTGGTGTTATTGGGCAAAGGTTAGCCATCGAATTTCAGGTGTTTTATGCACCCATGCTGAGGGATGGTCTCAGTCTGGGAGAGTACGTTGCCATGGTGGTCGCCGATGTACTATCTATCGAGACCGCGCTGTTGATCATAGCAAAAAGGGCTCGTTTAATGTCACGGGCATGCGCCATTGGGGCGACGGGCATGACATCGGCTACCCTTCCATCTGCACAGGTACAGGAGATTCTCACAAAGGAGGTAGCTTTTTCGAACGTGACTGTGGCATGTGTCAACACCGAGTCGTCGTCCGTGGTTGCAGGCCCTGTAGAGGAAATAAGGGCATTTACGATGCATGCCATAGATGCGTTCAGGTGCAAGGCCACAGTTCTTCCGGTCCAACTTGGTTTCCACTCTTCCTCCATGGATCCCATCCTCGAAGATCTCAGGGATCATGTCGCGACGCTTCCTATCCACCCGCCAAAGATCGCCATCGCATCCAATGTATATGGTACGGTCGTTCCCGTTGGAGATGGGTTAATGTTCCAAGCCAGCTACTTTGTAAGGCATTGTCGACAGCCTGTCCTCTTTGCTCAGGGTCTACGCGAACTCGAACAATATTTGGACCCTTCCAAAAGTGGTGTATGGATCGACGTCGGGCCCCATGCCATTTGTTTGCCCATGGTCGAGACGTCGCTTTCTCCGAACCGAGAGAGGCTATGTCTACCATCCATGTTTAAAGAAACATCGGCCTGGGACACGCTGATGGGTACCTTAACTCAACTGTACCGGACCGGTATTGCTGTGGACTGGCGGCGGGTGTTCGACGAACGCATGTCATGTTCTTGCGTCGACTTGCCATCGTGTTCCGTTCGAGACGCATTCGTTTTGGGTACCTTCGGGGACGCGTTCAGTTCACGCTGCAATGGAGCCAGCATTCCAGGATCTGACGCCAGACCATGCAATGTTGTCCACATGGTCTCAGTATCCCTCTCGACAAAACGGTAACGCGGCCATCTTTGAAACGCTCATCAAAACATTGACAAAGTACATGGAAGGCCACAAGGTGGGCGGATATGCACTTTGCCCTGTGTCAGTGTACCTGGAGCAAGCGCTTGCGGGCGCCGTTCTCACGCAACGACACTCGCAACTGGATTTCGGGCGGAGCATGCCCATCTTGCGGGCTGTGTCATTTTTGCGCCCACTGGTGTTGCAGCGGGAGATGCAACTGATCGTGCGGATACATGTGACGGTTCACGAGGACGGGACAGGATCGTTTAGTATCACGTCCAGACGGGCGTCTTCGCGCGAAGAACATGTGCATGTACATGGCGATGTCCGGTTTTCGTCCGTGCGCGAAACGACGGCGAACCTTGCGCGCGAGCTCCCCGATGTGCAGAGTGTTGTTTTCCAGGACGGCCCAGCAGAGGTGTTTGAACGCATGCGGCGTACGAAGTGGTCTTTCCTCGGGTCGTTGAGTATGCCAAGGACTATCATACGATCCAGTCGCTCACCGTCAGTGGTGGCGGCTCTTTGGGCATTGCTCGCATCACCCTATCTGGTTCCCTGGGCTCACAACCCGTTTTTCTCGACACGCTGCTTCACGTAGCAGGGTTCATGGTCAACCTGCGTGGCAACGTCTCTGAGGCATATATATGCGTCGGGGTCGGCGTGCTCAAGGTGCTTCAGGATTTAGTGGGCGAAAAGCAGCGCTATACGGTATACTGCACCGACGATCGGCTCCTCTCGGGCTCTTCGCACGACTTTGTCACTGCAGACATTGTGGCCATCCATCAAGACGACCAGCACACGGTCGTGGCACACCTCGACGGGGCGCAGTTTCGGCGGGTCAAACTGACGAGCCTTTATCGTGGACTAGCGATGGCGGCAGATCGGAGCGAAACGAAGACGAAGAGTCGGATGCGCACCAACTCGAACGCGATCATGGCACCAGCGTCTCCGCGAAGCGTCATCTTTGCGCGTTCGCGGTCCAATACGCGCAGCACCCTTCTGCGTGGAACTAGCCACGCCGCCGTCGGCGCTCAGGACACAACTGGCGGCACGGATGGGAAGGACGAGTTTTACGCGAGCTGGGGCGATCCGGCGTCGCCACAGACGCTCGCCTCGGAGACTGGGGCAGGGACATTGTTTGAGCAGTCGCATCGGCTGGGCATCGACAGAGGACGGGTGCGGCAGATCATGGCGGGCGTGCTCAGTATCGCAGACGGGGAGACGATTTCGGACGATGCGGATCTGGGTGCACTCGGACTGGATTCGCTCGGGTCCATCGAAGCGCAGCAGGCGCTGAGGGTTGCGCTGCACATCCCGATTCCGCATGACATCTTTGTCAGGTGTGGCACGGTGTCGGCGTTGTGTGCGTTTTTGGGGGACGTGGAAGAGGATTGGGACGGCAGGACGGGCTGCGAAGACGAGGACCAGGACCAGGACGTTCCCGACGAGAACGGACTCGAGGCGACGTTCGTGTCGCTGCAACGAGGTGCTGGGAGTGGGCTTGCGCCGCTGTATCTCGTGCATGATGGCAGCGGGCTGGTCGGTCACTATGAGCGTCTGTCGCCGTTGCAACGCGACGTGTGGGGAATCGCTGACCCACGTTTTTTTCGCGACGAAGAATGGAAGAGTTTAGAGGAGATGGCACGGGCATATGCGCTGGCGATCGATCGGCATGCCGACGGTCATTCGCTCGTTCTCGGCGGTCGGTGTTTTTGTTTACTCTCAGTCCAGAGTTCTGACAGGGGGTGGGCAAAGGTTGGTCGTTCGGAGTCGTTGTTGCGTATGAAATGGCCCGGATTCTCGCAGATCGGGGCGCACAAGTCCATGGCATCGTACTAATAGACTCGCCTCCGCCTTTGGCACCACTATTGTTGTCGGACGCCATTATTCGGTGCGTGTTGCGAGATCGGGAGCACACGGTCGATGAGGCGATGATGGGAGGGGTGATGGGCCAGTTTCGACGGAACACGGCTCTCTTGAGCAAATATGAGCCTATGACGGCTCGACTTTCGCTTGCATTTTTGCGATGCACTGCGGGGTATAATCTCGACGGCACAAAGGGGAGTGAAGACGTCGACGTTCCGGAGTGGTTCAGCAACCGCGATGAAGTGGGCTTGTCGAAGGTGGTCGGGCCTTGGGAGGATTTGGTTGGAAGTGGTGTTCCGGTCTGGGACTTACCTGGACATCATTTCGAGCCGTTTGCGCAGGCACACGTGAGTCGCACTCCCTCTTTTTTACTGTGGGTCGTGGGTGTAGTGCTGAGCGGTATGTAGGTCAAGGAGACGTCGGCACAGCTCGATCGAGCGTGTCGATATCTAGAGACGCGCTGAAAATTTCGTTGCTTTTTTTTTCCACTTTGCGTCATCGATTGCTCTATTATTCCATTCGTTGTTGCGAGTCAGTTTTTTTATTTGCTCTATTCCTTTTTCGTGTGGATAAGACATGGACTCGGACTTCTCCTTAGTGCACACGAGGAACATCTTTTCTATGGACACGACGTAAAGGTTTGATACGTTTATAAAAGCTTTGGTGATATTCCACGGGTGCCAGTGCAGTCTCACTTTGTGAGATTAATAGGTTGCTGTCGAGTCTAGAGATGAATCGTTTTTGGGTCGAGCTCACGTTTCACCAGGCAAGCTTATATTATTAGGAGCCCCGAAAAATGAAACGGAAATGCAATAGTACGTAGACCTAATAGTAAGATAGAGGGGCCATGCATATGATTTCATCGACAAGAGTCCAAAAAAACTTGAGTGCGCCTGAAACTCGGTACGTATTATGTATCCGCGATCCAGGACGTATGGTATCTATATAATCGTAGTGATGATAGTAAGATCCTCGTTTTCAAAGACCGACGTGAATGAACGGAATCCAGTCCGAAAACTTCTCGCCCCTGTTTCGCAGATGTGCAACGGCATTCTGCAGTGCTCTTGCCGCCTCCCTATAATCCGCCTTCTTCCCGGTCGAAAATAGTTGCTCGTAGACGCTCTCGGCTACCTCGGGTGCAAGTCTGTCACTGATAGACCACATCGTACCAACCACGCCGCCATACCCGGCAAACAGCATCCCCGCTGCGATATGCAGGGCCTCTTCAGAGAGCTCCTGATCACCCTTGGCCGTCTGGCAGGCAGAGAGAAACGCGAGCCCGCCACGTGGGCGTGATAGACCGATGGTGTCGGAGAGCCTCAATCGGCGTTCATGCGCGAGACAGAGTCCGGTCTCTGTCGGATTCGCAGCATCTTGAATTCCATGGCACGCGAAATGAACCCAGTCCGCCTCCTTCATCAGCTCCAGTACTTCTTCTACCGTACCAGAAGAGGACTCGAATAAGTTGACGCATGCAGAAGGATTCAACTCAATAGTTTCTCTAATGCGTTGAAACTCAACATCCACACCTGAAAGGTGAGAGAGGCCATCTGATGATGGTTGGCGGACTGCGAGGAAACGGAGAGGACCGCCCATTGTGGCTTGGGGCTCAGGCGACGAGGCAAGGATACTGAGGGTGGGAGCGTACGACGAAACGACGAAATCAAATATTTTGTGTCCAGGTTGGGAATATTCAGAGCGGTAAAATCCAGCAGCATGAACCGGGAGGAACGAAAGGGGCCCAGTCGGACACCAAAATATGCGTGACTGCCTTCCCGGCGCCTAATGCGGAGACATAATGAACAAGGCTACTCCAAATAGACGTAGGAATGATACGAACCACGATGGCCAGTGAATCCAGGACAGGTTTGACGACACATTTCCACAGAGATGATAGAATTGACTCCCAGTTGCTGTCAATACCACGCAGATTGTTTCCAACCCTTTCATCTAGGAGTAAGGCCTGAGGATCTCGACCCAAGTTCTCCATCATCAAAGTTTGGACAGCCTCGGAACGTGTGAGAGGGAATTTAGGAAGTGGGACATGTATTGGGTTCTCTATGTCAGCGAGCATGATCAAGGCATCACAGCGAGTTTTCGCCGCATTGAGGATGACTACAGGGCCGGAGCGTGCGGAAAGACGAAGCTGAGAGTATTCTTTGTTCAGGAGGAAGCGTTCAAAACCAGGTAATTTGCGAATTTCACGTAGAAGTTCGTCTTGCTTAATAGCAAGGGCACGATGCCTAGTGGCAGCATCCTCAGGAGACCCTCTCTTGCCTTGTATGTCAGTTGGAACTGCATCTGGAAGTAAGGATTTTTCACGAATGGTACCAGCCCGTTCCAACTCATTTGACAGTTGCCTTAGTCTATGAGCATGACCTGGATAAACAGCGGATAACTCATCGTACGAGCTGCGAAGCTGAAAAAGCTCCCCCCAAATAATGGAACGTCCTTGTTCAAGCCACTCTACGGCAACGTTAGGGAGTCCAGCATCCAGAGCGGCTGCAGCTGCATCTCGCACAAGATCAGCGCCCGGAAGAAGTTCGTGGAGGCGATGAGGGAGGGAAAGACTGGTCCAAGCGAGTTGGTAAAGAAGGCCAATGGCTACGGAAAACGCATAAAGGAGGGAGTGGTGTCCCGCGGCTTGGGAATACATAATCCATCTCAAAGACGCATAGAATCGGGTCGTAGGAGAACCGACAGAAGACAAGGCAGACATAGAGTACAAGACAATGACATGGTCGAGGTCACCGAGCTCGCCAAGACACTCGAAACGAGCAGTGAGGGAATTGCCCAGGTTGTTCAGCAGACCAGGTTTGTCAGGGTGACCGTCTGGCGTCATCCAAACAGCATCGCCAAGGGTCGAAATGGCCTGCTCGAGGTCACTGAGCTGGCCGACGCGCTTGAAGCGAGCTCTGAAGGAAATGCTGAGGTTGTTTAGCCGACGAGGTTTGTCAGGGTGACTGTCTGGCGTCAGCCGAACTGCTTCGCCTTGCTTCGAAATGGCCTGCTCGAGGTCGCCAAGCTCGCCGAGGTGCTCAAAACGAGTGAGGAAGGAATTGCCGAGGTTGTTCAGCAGCGCAGGGTTGTCAGGGTGACCTTCTGGTGTCAGCCGAGCTGCATCACTAAGGGTCGAAATGGCCCGCCCAAGGTCACCGAGCTCGCTGTGACGCTCGAAACGAGTGAGGAAGGAATTGCCGAGGTTGTTCAGCCGACCAGGTTTGTCAGGGTGACCGTCTGGCGTCAGCTGAACTGCATCACCTTGCCTCGAAATGGCCCGCTCGAGGTCACTGGGCTCGCCGAGGCGCTCGAAACGAGTGAGGAAGGAACTGCCAAGGTTGTTCAGCCGACCAGGTTTGTCAGGGTGACCGTCTGGCGTCAGCCAAACTGCATCGCCAAACCTCGAAATGGCTCGCTTGAGGTCACTGAGCTCGCCGAGGCGCTCGAAACGAGTGAGGAAGGAATTGCCGAGGTTGTTCAGCAAGGTAGGGTTGTCAGGGTGACCATCTGGCGTCAGCCGAACCGCATCGTCAAGCCTCGAAATGGCCCGCTCGAGGTCACCGATCTCGCCGAGGCGCAAGAAACAAGTGACGAAGTAATTGCCGAGGTTGTTCAGCCGACCGACTTTGTCAGGGTGACCATCTGGCGTCAGCCGAACTGCATCGCCAAGGATCGAAATGGCCTGCTCGAGGTCACCGAGCTCGCCGAGGTGCAAGAAACGAGTGGACAGGGAATTGCCCAGGTTGTTCAGCAGGGCAGGTTTGTCAGGATGACTGTCTGGTGTCATCCGAACTGCATTGCTAAGGGTCGAAATGGCCTGCTCGAGGTCGCCAAGCTTGCCGAGGCGCTCGAAACGAGCTCTAAAGGAATCGCCAAGGTTGTTCAGCCGACGAGGTTTGTCAGGGTGACCGTCTGGCGTCAACTGAACTGCATCCCCTTTCATCGAAATGGCCCGCTCAAGGTCACCGAGGTCACCGAGGCGCTCGAAACGATTTCTGAAGGAACAGCCAAGGTTGTTCAGCCGACCAGGTTTGCCAGGGTGACCATCTGGTGTCAGCCGAACTGCACCACCAAGGATCGAAATGGCCTGCTCGAGGTCACCAAGCTCGCCAAGGCACTCGAAACGAGCTCTGAAGGAATCGCCGAGGTTGTTCAGCCG
>JBBPMM010000767.1:0-13457 GCA_038090335.1 Solioccasus polychromus
AGTCTAACGACGGCTTCGATCGATCCTCGGTTTTCGGTGCCTTCTTTGACCTTGTGCAGGGTCAGCTCAAGTTAGGGAGCACTTCATGGATGATCATACCTGTGCAGTCACGACCCAATTCCAAATACCTGCTTGGTCCTCCGTAACACCTTCGCCAGAGTAAGTTCGTCCGCGCCCCCGCCGGCCTTTGGGTATTGTCTTTGGTAATGGTGGTCCGCAAAGAATGGGAGATGGTTCCTTGACTTCAAGCGTTGATGGTTCGAGAAAGGGTGACTTGCTGAGTGTATTGAAGAGTTCTTTTATCGGATTGGGAAGCTCTGGAGGAAGCTCACGGGATTTTTGGAGGTGAGGGGGTAGTTGTCTGTGGCCGGTCGGCTCTGGATCTACAAACCAAGGACGCGCAGGTAAGTCAGAAAGAAAGCGACGACATCCGACTACTCGTCGAGCGAGCATATTGGAGAGCCAAATCAGGGGAGTCGGAATGTGCCGATGCAGGGCAACTGTCTTGTGATTTTACCCTAGTTCGCCTCTCACACAAAGCCCATGATGGGTGTACGAGCAAGCATCGTCGTGTGCATCACTTCCTTCCTCCTCGGTACACATTTACTACTACTCACCTCCTCCTCCGAGGTCTCATTTCTTGCCTTTTCAGGTTCGCTGTTTACCCACTGGATCGCAGACTCGTTGACGCTCTGGAAGTCACCCGTCACCGATGAGCATCTATGGACTGCCGCCTTGTATTACTCAATACTGACCAAAGGACCCGTTCAAGTCTTCTATATTCTCTCAACAATCGTCGTCTTGGGTGGTACGACCATCTTCTGGAGTCTTCGAGACGGCGAAGCAGGAAACCTCATGTTCGATGGCGGAAGTATATGTACGTATTACGCTTGAAGGTTCCAAGCACATACCTGATGCCCTTTCAGTCCTCTACGGTACGACCGTCATCATGTACCTGTACTCTGTCCTCCCCAGTGCGTCCTTTGGACTCCAGTTCTGTTCAATACGTAACACGACTGTTTCTCCCCAGACCTATCCGAAAAGTTTACGTCCATCCCAATACACACGGCAAAAGAGGCGTTCCCACGTGCTCTTCGTTCCCCGACTCTGGACCTCGCCTCCAATCACCTCGTTTGCAGTGTGGCGCTTACGGGTGTCTTGATCCTCCAAGCCGGCCGATGGTGGGCCGAACTCTCCGACGGAGACGACGACGAGCTCTATGTCCAAGATAAAGATACCGAGTCAACTGACCGAACTCAGCCACCTGCTGTATCGGATGCCGTCCAATCGGATCAACATTAATTCTTTTTTGGTCGGGCCCTTGTCACTTGATCGCTTGTCCCACCCAAATCTTACTGGTTTAACGCTTGAAAACCCTCATGGACCCATCTCAAGGGTTACTCTTCCTCTCGATTATCATGATTTACGTCGCTGCTGTCTTGTTATCTTGCATCCCGGGCATGCTATCCTACACACTCCCCACACTTCTCCTGTCGCCAAGTGTTCGTCTCTTGTTATTTTGTAGGACAAAATGGTCGGGCGTTCCTTCTCGGTCAACTTTCAAGTGACAAATGTCGTATACCCGTTTTTTTGTTCATCATTTGATAGATCAAATATAGCTGTCAGTGTTTGAGCAGATCGTGGATCGCAAACTGGAATAGTCCCGCAACATTACTACGTACATTTTTGCATCTGGTAGGATATGAAGTTCATATGTTATTGTACATAAGTAGTTTCCGAAATCCGATTGGTCGGAACTTACGGTTACGGAAGTACTGCTATAACCGACAACCGAAGAAGTTCACCATTTGGAGTCCGGACCCTCAAACTACGCTTGCGACGCGCTCGCAACCATGCTTAGCTACGCTGAAGAGCGCGAGGCCAACATCGCGCGCAATAGGGGAATTCTCGCGTCACTCGGCGTAGAGAAGCTAAAGCCCACTACCGAACCCAAGGAGACCCCTCGTAACAACCCCAAGAAACACAAATCATCTGCCGGCGCTGGCAACAAACGAAAAGCAGACGACGACGCGTGCTCGGACTCAGACTCAGACATAGCAGAGCAGCCATCTAAGACGGTACGCGTCGCCAACGATGAGAATGCGGCGCCTCGCCGCAACGTGTCGACAGTGGAGGGCCGGAGGCGAAGTACGCGCATTGCAGGGAAACCGGCGGACGAAGTGACACGCGTTGAACAGGCTCGTGGCACGCCACAGCCCATCTCGGTGAAAGCGATCGTGAGGGATCCTGGAAAGGCCAAAATGGCCAGGCAACATAATCCGTAAGTCAAGTCGTTGATTTTACCTCGTACGGGCGCTAAAAGACCCTTGCTGGAATTACAGAAAAACGTATGGGTCTATCCCTGGGATTGAAGTCGGGTCGTGGTGGGCATCAAGGTAAGGCATTGATATTTTTTTGTTGGGGATCTGTGAATAGCTTAATGTCTGGCATCAGGGAGGAATGCTCAAAGGATGCCATCCATGCGTGAGTCGTCCTGGTTACTACTTTCTTGATGCTAATGTTTAATCAAGTCCATGGGTGGGAGGCATTTCTCCTGGCCCAAATGGAGCTTATTCTGTCGCACTTTCGGGAGGCTATGATGATGATGTCGACGATGGATATGCATTGTAAGACACATTCTTGGCCCTGTCGCGTATTATTCAAGTTGTTGATATTTTTTTCTTCTATAAGTACCTATACGGGTGCAGGAGAGTCGAGAAGAACGTTCGTTGTCTAAATAACTGACGTTCATTATCACAGGTGGTAGGGATTTAAAAGGGACCAAAGCTGCTCCAAAAAACGTGAGTGAACCGACTCGACTACGACGGAATTTATCTGACTGTTCACAGCTTCGGACTGCGGAGCAAAGCTTTGACCAATCGTTTGAACACAATCATAACAAGGCACTCAAGGTATGTACCGAACCCTTCCCCGTTCTCGTCAACATGATTTCATACTCTTATTCTCTGGCAGCGTTCCGTGGAATCAGGCAAGCCCATCCGTGTCATTAGAGGGTTCAAACTTCGGTCGAAGTACGGACCAAGTGAAGGGTGAGAACAAGTACCTTTTCTTATTCACTATCTCTAATACCCTTCGCAACAGATACCGTTACGACGGCCTGTATGTCGTAAAGAAGGTAAGCACCCATCCTGGAATGGTGGCTGAATGGAAATTGACGGGTCCACAGTATTGGCAAGAAAAGGGACTCAACGAAGGCGGGTTCTTGGTGTGTAAGTTTGCATTCGTAGTGAGTCTACTGTTTCGCACCTCCAGTTTAATGATACCGACGATGAGGCTCTTTCATAGCGTTTGCCGGGCCAGCCGCCTATACCCGTCAAGGGCATGGATGATGAACAGGCTGACGAGTTGAGCGGTGAGGAAGCTAACGCCGAAGGAGATGAGGTTTCTGAGTAAGACTCGCCTTGTGTTTATTCATGCTCTTGCTTGACTTTCTTGATATCAATCTGCTTAGTTAGCATATACCTCTCCCGTCTGTTACTGTAGGCTAATCCTGTGTAAGATACTATTGGATGATTCCGTTCCTTTTTGACATCAACCATAATTTCAAAAAATACAACTGTACACAAAAGCGAAACATGTTGGTGTTCGGAACTCGGTTCGCTCGATCATCTTACCGCGCCTTCACAACCCTCGGCTCTACTGCATAGTCTTTTTTTTAGCGCACACGTCCTCGAAATGTCGACAGAAAACATCGAAGAATACAAGAACCTCCGGAAAAAGTTTGGCCGCTTTAGAATTCTTATCGCTGGCCGTGCAAACGCGGGCAAGACGACTATTCTTCGCGCAATCTGTAACTCTAGGGAAGATCCTGAGATCTATGACGGCGATGGGAACAGGGTAAGAATGGACGTCAGTAAGAGCTGTTCTGTCTATCCTGACCTATAATCAGATTGATCCGTCGCAAGTCCAAGCATCCACGGGGGTAGGGCTCTACAATTTCAAGCGGGCGTATCCATGACACGGTCGATCGTCGATAGCGTGGCATCCACGACATCGAAAACGAGTTGATCTTCAGGGACAACAACAATAATTTTGTCTTTCATGATTCACAAGGTTTCGAAGCGGGCAGCGAAGATCAATTCTTGAAAATGAAGAAGTTTATCGAGGATCGCGCAAAAACTACCACCCTCAAAAAGCGCATTCACGCGATAGGTAAATCATATGGACGTGTCGAGACATTATAATCGCGCTTCCTACAGGTACTGCATCCCGATGGATAAAGTTGATCGAGCGATCCAACGTTCCGAGGAAATTTTTTCAATGAAATTGACCCAGGAAATAGTGAGTATTTTTGATATCGCATACTCGTCGGGCTGACAGTTCATATAGTCCCTGTCATTGTGCTGTTCACGAAATTTGATGCACTACTGCCCATTGCAATGGGGAAATTGGCAGTTGCTGATCGACAACTGTCCATACAAGAACGACTTTCAAAGGCCAAGTTACTCACTGAAGGCATATTTAACAGAGCTGATATATCAACACGTCTTTCTCAAATGAAGCATGCCCCGAGTTCCAGTGTCTGTATTGAAGGTCTGTGTTTATATGTATATTTCTTTGGTGCATACCAAGCCATGCTTCAAACCACATCCTAGATATGCACAAGTCCAACCAAGGTTGCAACAGTCTGTTGGAAATCACCATGAGTGTATTAGATGAAGGAGTATTGCAAATGTTGTTGATCTCGGCACAGGAAGCAAATGTAGCACTTTGTGTGAAATATGCAGTCCAAGAGTGAGTTAACATTACTACTATATTGTTTCAGCATTAGCATTCTAATATTTTTGTTTGAATTAAGCTTGATTTATGCTGCAGACAAAGCTCACAACTCCATATTCCAAATAGGTACCATGAATGGAGCTGGACTTGTGAAGCTTGGATTTTGGTTTCCTCATATTTTGGTAAGGGAGTTCTCAAATTGAAATTGGTAGATATTGACTAGAAGGCTTATACATATGTATGTTTATGATAGAATGTAAGTTATACAGATCTATTGGAAACAATTGTATAATAGTACTTTGTCTATTCATAGGATGTGAGTTATGCATTATGATCCAATTACAATAGTGATAATGCAGGCAATCATAGGTTGTGAGTTATGCACAATCTGTCTACAATGATGACATTCATTTTGTCAATTATAGGATGTAAGTTGTATTTCACTGCTGTACAGTAGGGCTGATCATGACAATCCTTATTTTCCTTTTAATCATAGCCTGTAAGTTAAACAGTCTAATTATAAAAGTGATATGATACTAACTATCCTTTTGTACTTGAAATTGTAGTATGTGAGTTGTATATTGTGACATTTTATAATGGTGATATGTATAGTGATTGATTCTTCTTTTTTGTCCCAATCATAGGTAGTGAATTATATATTATGGTATTCTATGATGGTTATACTGATAACATCAATATCTTCTCTTCATAGCCAGTGAGTCAATAATAGTATTTTCTAACAAAGACATCTCAATCCATTTTTCTCTTATTCATTATAGGCTGTGAGTTATAAATGTTTCATACTAGTCATGATGCCAACTATTCATTTTTCCTCCTCATAGTCTGTGAGTTTTATACATGCTGTGGGCTATCATAAAAATGAGACTTATTCTTGAAATCATAGTATGTGAGTTACATATACTTGACACCTGATAGTCTGATAGTGATTATGATTGTACCCTTCTTATAACCATAGTGTTATGCTGAGGCTAGTAACTCAGCTAGTAACTGATGAAATATATGTGGTGGTATATGCTAATGTGTCTTTGAGGTAATCCCAAGATGATTACAATGAGAATGGTCATCTCCCAATAGAGGGTATCAACGCATCCATATGAGATGTCTGCCTGAATGGTTGCAAGGAAGATAATCAGCTGATAAGTCACTCCTCGATGAGTGAGGAAGCTTCTTAGCATAGTAGCTTGAAGTACTGGAATAATGACGGTGTAGAGGTTGATACACCTCTACATGTATAACCTTATGTTTTCTATGTTTCCATCACTCGAACACTTTACTTACCTACATTTCACAATAGTCCGGTTTGACGGTCTACACAGTCCATGATAGACTGGTCAGACTAGTGCATACACCGAACGGACTAGTCTTTGCTATGATTTCTTACTTGGTTACCTTTTTCGTAAGTTTCCCCTATTTCACTTGACCTTTTGGTTTGTAGCTCCGATGTTACCTTAGACATTCAGGCTACTTGGGACCGAGTTGGGATATTCCGTCAATATTTCATATTCCCAGTCTCGACCCATTCCTTTTATGTCATTAGGTACATAGTCCATGCGTTTCCCTCCATATTTTCTTACAAGTCCGAGTATGCCTGGACTATAAATTTTGTACTTGTCATTTGAAATGACAGCAGCTTTCTACCGTTTGCTCACCACCGTCACCGTTACCGTTGGGATACCGCTCCCTCACCGTTTTCACCATCTACTGCACCGTTTCTCTTGACTGAACCGCCAGTCTTAACATATTTTAACGACTTACACTGACCGGACTACCGTTTACAACCGTCCGGACTGCGTCTGGACTATACTCATTCATGCCCAACCTTCATTCTAGGACTAACCCTTTGCTCTAGAGTCCCTCTGGGGTGAACATATCGCTCCCCCATCACCCTCAGACTACTCCCAGGTGGCCAGGACTAACAGTCCATTCAACCACCTTCAAGTCTTTTCATCTGGAGCCCATCACGAGGGACTCCAACAAGGGTTCCAGATGAAGCCTTCGGCCGACATTGCACTGCCTAGAACTTGAAAATTTACTGAATGAGTTCCACAATCTCGACATATCTAAAAACAGCTTTCTGATACCTGTCTCCCCTAACCGCACACGACACAATAACCCTTCGATTGATATTTCCTTTTCTAGTGGACTTTCTCCCTCGGAAGGCAATCAAAGACTGCTAATGGAAACCGGATCGCAATCCGATTGGCTGGAATCCCTGCCACACCGATCATCGACACCGCCTCAACAGGACCGCCACTCACCGCCACCAGACTCTTTTCATTCGAATAGGGTTACTGACACCGAAGCTCCATTTCCCGAAGAAGTTTTCGCCAATGGCATTAGTCATAGTGACCGAGTGCCCGGGGCATTTATTCATTCCACCCCCCAGACTACCAGGAGAGGCACCGAATCCCCACCTTTTATCCCCTCAGAACGCTCACCGTCTCCCTGCACGCCTCCTTCCTCACTCACATCGATCTCGTCTTCATCGTCCTCATCCCTCTCCTATTTACTTTGTCCATTCTGGACTACCTCGATCTTACCGGACTATTCCACCGTCGCCACCGCTTTGCTTCCAGTACCGTCAAGATCAGCTCCCCAATAACCCTCATCAACTTCCACAAGACCACCCGCTTCTATCCCTCAACCTTCTCGTCCTATTCAAATGTCTAACCCAGCCCCAACGATGCCTATGCCACTCCAAGGCACCCAGAACACACCGAGATTCGATGGCAAGAATCCTTCCGCCCTCCCAAGATTCTTCAAAGACGTCGATGAACTCGGCAACACCGCTGGTATTTCAGAAGCCCAGAAGATATGCGCCACCATCCGTTATGCAGACTTAGAAGAGTCTGAAGGATGGGAGCTTCTGGACGAAGCCTCAATAGTCCCGGCGGACTGGGACAACTTCGTTGCTGCTGTCAAGAAATTATACCCCGGTTGTGAAGGTACTAACAGATATTGTCACACTGATATACAGTATCTAGTCCAAGAATACCAAGCCAAACCGATGCGCACGCTCGAAGACCTGGAAGAGTACCAGCGCAAGTTCCAGAAGATCTCGAAGTTCCTGATTATCAACAAGAAACTCTCCCAGCTCGACTGTGACGCCCTCTTCCTCGCCGGACTACCGATGGACTTGGGCAACCAAGTCCAGCAATGTCTTCTCATCACCAAGATCATGCATCACACATCCGACCCTTATCCAATTGCTGACACCATTGATGCTGCCCAATTCCTCCTCACCGGCTCGGCACTACGACCCTTACCCACGGCCGGCCAGCAACAGACTGCCCAACCTTATTACCTGGCCTGGGCAGCACCAGTACTGACGCATCAAGTACCGCAAGTCCCCTCATCCAGTGGCGCTCCTGCCATCAAGCAGGAGCAGGTAAACCTCCAATGGTCTACGAGACTGAAGGAGTGCGCCTTCTGTGGCGACCCCACTCATTTCATGAACAGTTGTCCTCACGTCGACGCCTACCTGCAGACCGGTAAAGCATCCCGAGGTGCAGACGGCCGTATATACCTCCCTGATGGGAAGCGTATCCCACGCGTTCCCGGTACTCGTTGCTTACGGGAGTGCATAGACCGTCTACCAGTGCAGTCCGCCCCGAGCGCTGCTTCGGCTGTTACAGCCGGTATCATTTCATTACGTTCACCCGAAATTGATGCTATTGTAGATATTGACCCATCCATTTTCATGACTCCCGCAGCCACAACTTCAGACGATGACGAAGAAGATAGTTCGGACCTCGACGACCCGGACTTCCGATCATACTTATCATGCGCTTGGGCAAGTTTCCAAGCAGACCGAGCAAAAGATAAAGGAAAACGAGTTCGATTCGATGGGGTAGAAGTGCCCTCTCGCTGCCCTGCTCATCCAGCTTCTCAGTCTCCCACCATCGAAGAAGACATCGAGACGCCAGAGATAGCAGCAGCTTGGTCTACACCATCGGCCTTGAGTAGACCGGCCACTCCCGTCACTCCAGCCACCCCTGCTAGACCAGTTACTCCCGTCACTCCCATCACTCCAGCCAAGCCCCCACCGACTCCATTCATCCCTTCATCTTCCTCTATTCCCAAACCTCGTACCAACACCGTCTACCCATCTGTATCAGCCCCTACCGGTCAATTTCGTTACTCCTTCCCATTGGAGGACGAAGCAGCACCCAAGAAGATTCTAGACCGAGTACTCGAAATGACCGTACCGGTCCCCTTCAAAGAACTAATATCAGTAGCCCCAGAAGTCCGAAAGCAGTTTCGGGACTTAGCCACCTCGAAACGCATCCCTGTCACCGCTAATGAAGTCCATATCAACGAGCTCTCAGGCCGAGACCCTGGAGCAGTCTCCCGCCGTTTTAATGATAGTATTATCCGGAGCGATAATGGACTAATCGTCGCTCATCACAGCATTCCCCTTAGGTCTCTCGAAGCCAAGGTTTTAGGTACCCCGATCACCATCACTGGTGTACTGGACTCGGGTTCAGAAATCATCACCATGCCCAAGCGGGTATGGGAGACCCTTCGCTTACCAGTCTGGTCTGACCACGTCATGACTATGTCCAATGCAAACACGACTACCGAATCGACCATAGGCGTCATCGAAAACCTTCGACTGGACTTTGGCGCTGGCAAAGTCTGCATACAAGTCCAGGTCATACCCTGTGCCAATTTCAATCTATTACTCAGCCAACCGTTCCACTGTCTTATGAGTGCGACTACTGACGACTTCCCTGATGGTTCACAGAACATTACCCTTCGCAACCCTAACTCCGGAAATGTTACGGTTTTACTAGACCCCTATTCTTTTTTCCTATTCTTTCCATCATCTTCCTACTTCTTCCGATTGTCATTCCTATCTTTTCCATATTCCCGTTTTCTTCCATTTTGCCTTGAAGTACTGGAGCTCAGGGTTACCTCTTATAGTCATGAATCCTCCGGAACATTCTAGATAGTTTCCATTTTCTTCTTGGTCTGTGCGCGTCTCCTCTACCTACAAATACTTAGGTCATCTACGATTGTACCTTAGCTAGTTCTACGCAATTCAAGCCTAGTAACCAGCAAGCCACTCAGGACGAGTGAGACCTCAGTCACCATTCCGGTACTCTCTGCTACCATGCTACTTTTTATAGCAGATTGTAAATAGCTTACCTTCTATTATCTCAGAGAATGGGGTCTTTTGAGTGGAGGAATGTACATTGGAATTATGAGAGAACTCAGCAAGAGGTAGAAGATCTACCCATTTATTGGGGCAACCTTCAGAGAAGATTCTTAGGTAGGTTTCCAGGGACTGATTGGTTCGTTTGGTCTCTCCATCGGTCTGAGGATGATAAGCGGTGGAGAGTCGTAGGTCATATCCTAGGAGTCGAGACAGTTCTCGTGTGAAAGCAGAGGCGAATTGTGGACCTCTGTCGGATATGACGGAATCATGGAGTCCAAATCGTGGAAAAACTCTTTCTAAAAAGAGTTGGGCTATGCCTTCGGCGTCGATGGTTTTAGTACAAGGTGTGAAAATTACCCCCTTCATAAGGCCATGGTTGACCATGACCAAAATAGAATCAAAACCATGGACCGGAGGAAGATCCGTGATAAGATCAACAGAAATCTGTTCAAAGGGGCGAGAAGCAGAAGAGAGGATAGGAGACAACGAGGGGACAGTCGGGTGGGTGTTCACCTTGTGCTGCTGACAGGTGGCACAACCAGTGACAAAACGATGGACGAAAGTGGAAAGACCAGGCCACCAGAAATCGCAGGCGACGAGAGCATGGGTATGGAAGATGCCACCATGACCTCCCGCGAAAGAAGAGTGGACAGAAGAGACAACGTCATGCTGGAGGGATTCGGGCACATAAAGGCGATGACAGAAATAGAGTTTCCCGTCAGAAAAGGACCAGTCTTGTGGGAATGATCATGGGAAGAGGGGGGAGTTTTCCATCGACTTCGAGATGGCATCAAGGACAAGGGGATCAGTAGATGATGATTGAGTGATTTTCTCGGAAAGGGCCAGGTCAATAGCTTGGGTGAAAACATCATCGGGGAGGAGAATAACTGATTGATTATCGTCTGCCGTATCCACATGATCCCGTTGGGACAGGGCGTCTGCAGGTCCCATCTGGGAACCCAGTTGATGGACAAAATGAAGGTCAAAGTCCTGGAGGAACAGGAGCCATTGAGCCTGTCGACAGGAAAGTTTCCGAGGTTCCCAAAAGTAGGACAGGTTCTTGTGGTCTGTAAGAACTGTGATGGGGAGGGAGGTTCCCTGGAGGTAGTGATGCCACTCATAGAGAGTGTAAATGACAGCTAACAATTCTCGATCATAGATGTCGTAGTTTCGTTCCGCCGGAGAGAGGGTTTTAGATAGATAAGCACAAGGATGTAGATCTCCATTAGTGTCCTTTTGCATAAGAACACCACCCATGGCGACAAGGGAGGCATCCGTTATCAAGAAGAATGGAGAGGTAGTGTCTGGGAGACGGAGCACAGGGGCAGACATAAAGATCCATTGAAGGGTACGGAAGGCATTGTCGTGGGGATCGGACCATTCCCAAGTCGTCGATTTCTTGGTTAGGTCGATGAGGGGTTGTGCAATAGTTGAGAAATTGGCAATGAACTTCCAGTAGAAGTTGCAGAACCCCAAAAAGGAACGAATGGCCTTTATGGACATCAGTGGTTGCCATTCCTGAATGGCTTTCAACTTGGTGGGATCCATGGACGCCTGGTGGTGGCCAACAACCATCCCCAAATACTCAACTTCTTCCACGTCAAAGGAGCACTTAGAGATCTTTAGACACAGATGGAGATCCTTGAGACATTGAAGAACCCGTTTGGTTCATTCAACATGTTGGATGGGATCTGACGAATGAATCAGAATGTCGTCCATATAGATCACCACCCATCCTTCAGAAATTAGATCCCGAAAACCATCATTCATGAAGGCCTGAAATGTAGCCGGGGAATTACATAGGCCAAAGAACATGACCGTGGGTTCGAAAAGTCCGAACGGTGTGATGAAGGCGGCTTTCCATCAATCTTCGGGTCTGATAAGGACATTGTTATATCCCCACCGCACGTCGAACTTGGTGAAGATCGTAGAGTCCTTCAATTTATCCAATAGGTCAGAGATGAGAGGAAGCGGATAGGCATTTTTGACCATATGAGAGTTGAGGTATCTATAATCTTGACAAGGCCGTAGAGAGCCATCCTTCTTTGGAACGAAGAAGAAGGGAGAGGCCTGAGGAGATTTAGAGGGTACAATTCTACCAGTTCGTAGGTGTTCGTCGACGAACTCCTTACACGTCTCCATTTCTTTAGGATTAAGGGGATAGACTTTGGCGATTTTCGGGATGAAGGACTCGTCGAGATCAACTCCATGATCAAAAGGTCGAGACAGAGGAAGGAGATCGTGAGTCCATTCTTCAAATACAGAGGCGTATTCACTGTATTCTGGGGGTAAGATCTTCTCCTTCTTTGGTGCAGCTATAGCTACTTCAGTAGTGATAGTAGTCTTTCTTAATGATTCTATCAGATATCGTTGTTCTAGAGCTTCCCCTTCAGCATTATGGTTCTCTGGTAAAGTAGGGATGGTGACGACTCGGTTGGTCCAATCGATCGATGGATTCACCTTAGTGAACCATGGAATTCCCAAGATTACTCGATCCCCTCCACAGTTTAACACGAGGAAATGGACGACTTCCTCTCGCCCTGCCACATTGATGATCAGAAAGGTTTCTTTGTGGACAAACCCTCCTTTGTTGGTAGATCCATCAGCATTGGATGCTTATAGTCAAGTTTATGAATAAATCAATATTATCATATATATAACTTACAACCTATGATCACAAGAAAATCAATATGATCAATATTATTATCACAATGCATAACTCACAACCTATGATTTCAAAAAATTAATATAATTAATGTTATTGTTGTTGAATAGATCACAACATATATTTACATCCTGTAATTAAAAATAATAAATACACTAATGTGATCAGTATCAGATATATGACTCACATGCTATATTTACAAAAACAGGTGAAGGTTAATCACATTCACTATTAAAGAATCCACTCACAACCTATGATTTGATGAGTATATAATATTTTTTTAAAAATCCATGTAACCCACAGGCTATAAACACAAGAATAAGATTGACACAATTATGAATATCATGATGTATAACACACATGCTAAAAATATAAGAAGAATCAACATTATTAAACAAATTATATAAATAACCTACAGGCTAGAGTTATAGAGAAAGTAAAAAGTAAAACAATTTATACTTTATAGCAAGTAAGTTATAGTTTATAACATAATTATAATTGTCATGTTAACTTTTTTTTGAAAATTATAGTATGTAAGCAAGTAAGTCACATTATATTGTAATGATACTCAAGTGTTTATTTTTCATTTAGAATGTAAGTAGCATATTTATATATACTAGTCCTTTACTTTTACATTTTTTAGCCAGTAAGTATACATTTAATGAAATTTACTACTGTATTATCATTTTATTCATTCTTGATAATAGAAAGTAAGATCTTAATCTTCTGATAAACACTAATTACTACAGTGAGCTCAAAAACCCTTTCAATGTTTGCCCTAACAGCAGTGCATGAAGCACACTGCCACACACCATGGGAATTTCGCTTAGCTTTGGTGGAGTTATAAATAGTACTCACTCTTGGCTACAT
>JBBPMM010000768.1:0-13443 GCA_038090335.1 Solioccasus polychromus
CTCCGCATAACTTGAAGTGGCCTCGGACGGTCGCGATAGCCTCCTTGTAAGTAATGCCCGTCATCACGAAAGTTGCAAAACCGTGACATGCGATGACATGTCACATGGGTGCGTTCTCACGCAGAAATGATGTCATACGTCGTTATCCGAGTGCGACTGGCCGTACTCGAATAACGATAAGTGTATATCGCACTCTTTTCGAGCATCGATCGACAATATATGCCCATTTTCAGGTTTCCAGCAGTCGTATATGATGTAGTTAGTCAGAGAAATAAATTATAAACAGATATATGCCCTCTCTAGCGAAGACCGGCTGTAAGCCCATTGGCACACAAGTCATGTGTGCTGTAGTATGTCACCGCGTGCCTCGTAAGATACTGTAGTTGATCTTGTACCCGTACGTCGCTGTCGTCTTACAGAGCTCGGCCCAGTTCTTTGGTGTCCACTCGTCTCAGTGTTTCCGCCGTTGGCCACAGCTGGTTTCCACAGACCACTTGAGTGATGACTCGTTGGAGAACCAATGGATCATATATGCTCGTTTTGCGGTCGTTAGGCATCGTATACATTGTAGTCACATAGAACAACGTATTATATGCACGTATGGGCACTACCTAGGATAGACGCGAACATCAATGCGCAGCCGCTACAAAGCCCCATATCCCTCCTCGACAAGAACCCAATTGTCAAGTTCTTCATCCTCGTCTTGAGTGCGCGGTCCCCTGTATGCTTGTGAGACAAGCAATAGGTCATCCTGCTTAGTCAACGAGTATAAAGCTACCGACCTCACACAGCAGTCATGGTCATGGTCTCGATCATCCAACTTCACTTCCAACGTCAATCATCCACTCACAATGTCCCAGCTCAACTCTACCGAGGTCAACTCTACCAACGCTGAAGCCCACCTCTCTGGCAACATCATCACGCTCGAGGTCGACAACCTCCTCAAAGGCTGGCCGACCTACATCATTGAGTTCACCCTGGAGAATCCGGGTCCCATCGTATGTATTCCACTAAATCACGCATATATGCTTACATTTCTATCATAGAAACTTGTCCTGCACCTTAAGGATGTCCCTGAGCGTGCATACATTGAGGCCACTGACTCCGACGATGAAAGGTCCGTGCGTTTCAGCAAGAAGGAACGCTCGATTGCAGCGATTGACATGAATATCGAGGTGTAAGTAGTAAGATTAATGTTCTATCAATTTTCCGTCATTATTCTAGGGATCCTATCAATTATACATGTCCGAAAGGACTTATGTACAGCTGTCTCTTGCCCCAGGCCTGCTATCAGTGACAGCACGAACACCGGATCTGACAATGGACGATCTTGCTCAGTAACTGTCACTCACGAGCGAGGCACAACATCAAGCTCATCCACTACCGTCGAAACCTCCAACTTAGTGTCTCCTGGGCCGGGACCATCCACTCTGAAGAAGCGAAAACAGCTTGTGGACGATCTTTTCGATGACGGCTCTCCATTGACCTCAGAGGAGGAACTCGAAAGTACTCAGGTCATCAAGAAGAGATGCGGTCACGTCGCAAAGAAGGTTGGTACCTGGGCGACATGCCAAAGCAGTGTAGCAAGGTGCCATTCATTCCAGGCTCTGTACAGTCGCTAATGTGTTCAATTGTTTAGACATTCAATTCTTCATTTGCCCTGCATCGCCTACAAGAACCGTGTACAGGCATCGTGATTGAATGGCAGGAATTCAGGTATTCAGTCGTCGTCGTGCGGGTAGTTCATACATTACATTTTATATTTGTGTGGCCTGCAACAGAGGTTATCATACATTATATGTCTCTCGGTGTGATGATATGACAACACATGGCATTATAAGAATTTAAATACAAAGGGCGTGCATATCGTGAAGAGTGAAACTTATCGGATCAGGCGACTTTGATCAGAAAAACGTAATGTCGTATGCTCATTTATGGACCCTCTGTTACAGACATGTCCAACGAGCGATACGACGATTATATCTACATATATTCACATATCCGTTTCTTGTAAAGTTCGTGATGGGGAAGAGTGAGCTGCGGGGCAAGCGGGACAAGCCTCGTCAAGGTCATTCAGCGGTCGGCAGCACTTGCGCGCCCAGGGCCCTATGCTGGGAAACGAGGCGGCGAGGAGCGGCGGGTGCGTGCCGCTTAACTCCGCCGCGTTGTCCAAATACTTTGTTTTGTGGCTGACTCGTGCTTCGCGACACCAGATGGCAATCATTGACCCTTTTCTCTCTCCTCCACCGAGTCTCCAGAAAAATAATGCCCGACCCTACCTCGATGAAGTCGTCTGTGCCGCCTTTGTACTCACACACCCTAAAAACAACGCTCGGCCAGGCGAGCGCTGGACCACGCACCCGCCCATACGTTGGATCGAACGTGGCCCAGACTATGATGGAATATTATCAACGTGACCGTTTTGTGCCAGCGACGTCGGGGTATGCAGTAATGTGTTGTCGAGTTTGTGCTCATCCAAGTCTTGACAGATGTCCAACACCATGTTGCTTCCAGTCTCTGTGGGACAAGGCACCTCGGAAGCAAGCCAAGGACACGCTGCTGATCACGCAGTTCGTTACGTCGACTTGCCCGTAAACTCTTTTCACGCCTCACGTCTTCCTCGTTGAGCTTCGCCTTGTCCCCGGACAGCTTGAGCAGACCAGCATTTTTGACCACTCGCTTCACCTGCTCATTCTAAATCCCAACTATCCCCCATATCGTTTCTGCGGTCATTCTTTTCCTCGCTCAGGTGTTGGACTACCAGTCATACCCTCATACTACCTTTCTCTCATTTCTCACTCTTCTTAAAACCAATCAGATCATGCCATCGGGATGCCCGATCTATCCTCTGGAATATTCCCTGCCTGCATCGTCGCCGCATCTCACAATCCACTTTCATACATCACTACCATGGTCCAGGTCTTTGTTTGCTGCTCTGGATCACCTTCTGTGTCATGCAGTTTATGAGGAGCTTGGTCGAGGAGAATCTTATTGATCCTTCCCTCTCTTGGAGTCTGGCGTGTATTGGTTTGACGAAAGGTGGTGTCGAAAAGCAAATAGCCCGGTTCGAACAAATAGTCTGTTTGCTGGTGTATTACATATTTCTGCCGCTGACTTGTTCGTTTAGCATTTTCGGTACCCTCCCCGCACATCGCAGATGTTCGTTTACCTTGAATGAGCCCACTTTTTCAGTCCCTCAGCTCAGTGCAACAGTTTTGATACGTCTTCCGATGACTACTCTAGAGGAGAAGGTTGTTACTTGTTTGTTTTGGAGCGGTTGAGCGATTCTATCGTGGAGAACAATGACACTATGGGTGCCATTCGGGGTGTGGAAGCTAATCAGAGCGATCTGGCATCGTCGATCACCCATCCGAACAGCCCATCGCAGGTCAATCTCTTGACGGAGCTTCACACGCATTCTGGCATATGTCCGACGCGCGTAAGCGTGGTCGAAGCCCATGGCACAGGAGCGGAAGCCGACGATTCGCTCGAGCTGGCGAGTACTTGTTGCTTACTCAGGGTTGTGTGCAGGACAACCCTCTTGATGTCATGTCAATCATGGCATATATTGGGCACCTCGAGGCGGCGTCGGGTGCTGTGGGGCTTTGCAAGATAATGTTGACACTGCGACACAACATCATTCCACCTTGGATCTCGACGATGACTCTACATCGTCTCATCGTTCCGCTGGATGTTGACAACAGTGATTAATCCGCTCTCAACGCCACGGGACGTTGGATCTACACTTCGAACGGCTTTTCCCAACAACTTTGGCATCTCTGGCTCCAATAGCACGCTGATACTCAAGGAGTACATTAAGTCCAATCATTTCTCTGCCACGCCGTCTATCGTTTTCGGCATATTAGACGAGTTGGTTCGAGCACTGGAATATCTTCGATCTCGATACGTCCAGTTACTTGCCGACGCTCGACACCACAGCGTACCCTTGTGCGACGTTGCTTACACAGCTACAGCCCCCCGCCGGCTCTACCCCTTCAGGCTATCCGTGATTGTTCCGGATAGGGATTGACTCATGCGCGCCCTCGGGACGGCCTGTCTGTCGCTCGGAGCGCCAGGGAAAGCAGGTCACATTCGTATTTGAAGGACAAGCAAGTCAATATCTCGACATGAACGCTTCGCTCTATGCTACGTTGCCCATATTTAGGGGTTGCATAGATCGGTGTCAGCATTTTCTCCTCTCCCTTGGATAACTCGGAAATGCTCCCCCTTGTCTTTTCGGAGAGCTATCGTTTTACTTTAAAGACAGAAGAGGAAGTTGAAACATACCCAGTGCGCCGTTGTCGCAGTCGAGTTATCTCTTCGGACGTTATGGAGACATCGGGGAATCATTCCTGCTGGCGTTATTGGGCAAAGGTGAGTCATCGTCTTGCAAGGGTTTTATGCGTCCGCGCTGAGCGACGGTTTCAGTCTGGGAGAGTACATCGCCGTAGTAGTCGCCGATGTTCTGTCTATCGAGACCGCGCTGTTTATTGTAGCGAAAAGGACTCATTTAATGTCACGGGCATGTGTCATTGGGATGACGATCATAGTGCCGGTTACCCTTTCTTCTGCGCAGGTAGAGGAAATTCTCATGAAGGAGGTGGCTTTTTCGAACATGACTGTGGCGTGCATCGACACCGAATCGTCGTCCGTGGTTGCGGGCTCTGTGGAATAAGTAAGAGCGTTTACGATCCATGCCATAGACGCATTTTGCTGCAAGGCCACGGTTATTCAGGTTCAGCTCAATTTCCACTCTTCCGCCACAGATCATGTCTTCGATGATCTCAGAGATCACGCCGCGACGCATCCTATCCACGCACCAAATATCGCCATCGCGTCCAATTTATATGGTACGGTCGTTCCAGTGGGAGATGGGTTGATGTTCCAAGCCGGCTACTTTGCAAGGCATTGTCGCCAGCCTGTCCTCTCTACTTGGGATCTATTTGTTTCACCATAATCGAGATGAAGATCTCTCCGAAACGAGAGGCCATGTCTACCATTTATGTTGAAAGAAACGTCAGCCTGGGACACGCTGATGGACAATTGTACCGGACTGGTATTGCGGTCGACTGGCTACATGTTCGACGAACGCACACCATGCTCTTGCGTCGACTTACTGCATTCAAGATACAATCGATTTGGGTACCTTTGGCGATGCGTTCGGTTCACACTTCGTTGGAACTGGCGTTCCAGGATCGGACTCCGGACTGTGCAGTGTTGTCCACATGGTCTCTGTATCCCTCTCGACAAAACGGCAACGCAGTCATTATCGAGACGTCCATCAAAACGTTGAGACAGTACGTCGTTGTACCTGGAGCAGGCGCTTGCGGGGGCCGTCCTCACGCAACGACAATTGCAACTGGATTTCGGGCGGAGCATGCCCATCTTGCGAGCTGTGTCGTATTTGCTCCCGCTTGCGTTGCTGCAGGATACGCACCTGATCGTGCGCATACATGTGTCGGTTCACGAAGACGGGATGGGATCATTTAGTATCACGTCCAGACGGGCGTCATCGCGCGAAGAACATGTGCATGTACATGACGATGTCCGGTTTTCGTCCATGCGCGAAGCGACGGCGAACCCTGCTTGCGAGCTCCCCGATGCGCAGAATGTTGTTTTCCAGGAGGGTCCGCCCGTTATGTTTGACACGCACGCGGCGTACGAAGTGGTCTTTTCCTCGGGTCGTCGAGTATGCCAAGGACTATCGTACGATCTGGTCGCTCACCGTCAGCGGAGACAGTTCTTTGGGGGCTGCACGCATCGCCCTATCAGGTTCTCTGGGTGCACAGCCCGTCGTTCTCAACACATTAATTCACGTCTCAGAGTCCATGATCAACATGCGCGGCAGTGTCTCTAAGGCCTATATATGCGTCGGCGTTGGCGTGCTCAAGGTGCTTCTGGATCTAGTGGGCGAAAAGCAGTGCTACATGGTATGCTGCACCAATGATCGGCTCCTTCCGAGCTCCTCGCACGCTTTGTCACTGCAGACATTGTTGCCATCCATCAAGACGACCAGCACATGGTCGTGGCACACCTCGACGGGGCGCAGTTCCGGTGGATCAAGCTGACGAGCCTGCATTGCGGCCTAGCAGTGGCGGCTGATCCGAGCGAAACGAAGAGTCGGATGCGCACCAACTCGAACGCGGTCATGATTTCGGCGTTGCCGCGAAGCGTCATCTTTGCACGCTGCGCCCTCTCGTGTGGAACTGGCCACGCCGTTGTCGGTGGTCATGACACGGCTGGCAGCACCGACGTGGAAGACGAGTTTTATGCGAGCTGGAGCAGTCCGACATTGCCCCAGACGCTCGCCTCGGAGACTGGAGTAGTGACATCGTCTGGGCAGTTGCGTCGGCTTGGCGTCGAGTGACGTGCGACGGCTGCAGTATATGATGGCGGGCGTGCTCGGTATCGTGGACAAGGAAATGATTTCGGATGATGCGGATGGGTGCGCTCGATTCGCTCGGGTCCTTCGAAGCGCAGGAGGCGCTGAGCGTTGCGCTGCACATCCCGATTCCGCATGACATCTTTGTCAGGTGTGGCACAGTGTCGGCGCTGTGTGCGTTTTGAGGGGACGTGGAAGAGGGCGGGACGGCAGGACGGGGTGCGGGGACAAGGACGAGATCAAGGACGTTCCCGATGAGAACGGACTCGAGGTGTCGTTTATGTCGCTGCAATGAGGTGCTGGGAGCGGGCTCGCGCCACTGTATCTCGTGCATGACAGCGGTGGGCTGGTTGGTCACTATGAGCATCTGTCGCCATTGCAACGCGACGTGTGGGGAATCGCTGACCTGCGTTTGTTTGTCGACGAAGAATGGAAGAGTTTGGAGGATATGGTAAGGGCATATGCACTGGCGATCGAGCGGCATGCCGACGATCATCCGTTCGTTCTCAGAGGTCGGTGATTTTGTTTATTCACAGTCTAGGGTTCTGACGACGAGGCGGTGGACAAAGGCTGGTCATTCACAGGCGTTGTTGATTATGAAATGGCCCGTATTCTCACAGATCGGGGCGTACAAGTCCGAGGCGTTGCACTAATCGACTCGCCTTCGCCTTCGTCACCACGTTGTTGTCAGACGCCATCATTCGGGGTTTGTTGCGAGACCGGGAGCGCACGGTCGATGAGGCGAAGATGGAAGTGGTGACGTGCCAGTTTCGACGGAATACGGCGCTCTTGAACAAGTATGAGCCTGGGACGGCTCGACTTTCGCTTGCATTTTTGCGATGCACTGCGGGGTATAATCTCGATGGCACAATGGGGAGTGAAGACACCGACGTTCCGGAGTGGTTCAGCGACCGCGACGAAGTGGGTTTGTTGAAGGGGGTTGGGCCTTGGGAGGATTTGGTTGGAAGCGTTGTTCCGGTCTGGGATGCGCCTGGACACCATTTCGAGCTGTTTGCGCAGGCACACGTGAGTCCCATTCCCTCTTTTTATTGTGGGTCGTGGGTGTAGTGCTGATTGGTATGTAGGTCAAGGAAACGTCAGCACAGCTCGATCAAGCGTGTCGATACCTAGAAATGCGCTGAAAACTTCTTTGCTCTTTTTTTACCTTGCTTCATCGATTGCTCTATGATTCCATTCGTTGCCGCAAGTCATTTCATTTATTCTTCCTTTTTCATGTGGATAGACATGGACTCGGACTTCTCTTTAGTGCACACAAGGACTGTTTTTTCTATGGACAGGATGTGGAGGTTGGTATGTTTATAAGAACTTCGATGACATTTCATGCCAACCCAAGTCTTCCTTCGCAAAATTGACAAGTTACTGTTGTTTCGGGTCGGGCTGTATTCATCACACTTCACCAGGTAAACTTATGTTATTGAGAACCCCGAGAAATGAAACAGAAGATATCATGATACGTACGCTTGAAGGTATAGCAAGCTAGAAAGGCCATACCTTTACCGTTTGATACTATTGACAACGAAACCGGAAAAAAACTTGAATGCATTGAAACTCGGTACGGATTCTTGCGGCTGATCGGGAACTTGAATCAATGAAATTCAAACGCTGCGGAAAACAAACTCACTACTATACGAACGCAAAAAAAAAAGAACGTAGCCGTGATCAAGGAGTATAGTATCCACATAATCATAATGATGATAGTATAGTCCTCGTTTTCAAAGACCGACGCGAATGAACGGAATCCAGTTTGAGAACTTCCCGCCCCTGTTTCACAGACGTCCAACGGCATTTTGTAGTGCTCACACTGCCTCCTTGTAATCCACCTTCCTCCCGTTCAAAAACAGTTGCTCGTAGGCGCTCTCGGCTACCTCGAGTGTAAGTCTGTCACTGATAGACTACTATCAGGGTGACTGTCTGGGGTCAGCCGAACTGCATCGTCAAGCGTCGAAATGGCCCACTCGAGGTCACCAGGCTCGCCGAGGCGCAAGAAACGACTGAAGAAGGAAATGCCGAGGTTGTTCAGCCGACTAGGTTTGTCAGGGTGACCGTCTGGCGTCAGCTGAACTGCATCGCCTTGCCTCAAAGTAGCCCGCTTGAAGTCCATTAATTTTGCTATTGCCAAGTTTGACTGTGCAGCCCCACGAAAAAGACCGCCGCTAGGGCAAATATCAGGTGCTCGCTCGAAATGCCTCATCGACGGCATTAAATCTGCCCTATCTGTGCTCTTTCGGTAGCGGGATAGTGCTGCATGGCCATTGTCTGTCGACATTTCTAACAGGGCTCGTGATTCTCCTGTTAACTAAGAAAAAATTGTAATTAGTTACGATAGTGTGAGCGTGAGTAGCTCATTTACCTGATGTGGCTCGAGCTTGACCCAGAGGCGAACATAAGCAGTCATATCTGACAGCCTAAATAGTATGTTAGGATTAGCGCGAGAGGGAAGAGAAATCGTTACAGTGGAATTGGTCCATCCCAATCGATGACGTCGTTGTTTACTGACGGGCTCTTGTCTTTGGTTCTCCATCCACGACTACTATGCTGGACCGCAGCGTAAAATCCTACAGGAATTCGTTTCTGCTCGTGTAAGATGCTTGACGCTTGTACAATATTCTCCTGTCAGCTCAGTTTGTTGCGAGGCAAATCTACTTATGAGAAACTCACATCAAGGACCGATTCGGACCGCGATTGTTTGGTTGTGTACATTGCAGTAAGGAAGTGAAGCGAGTAGACGCAGCGAGAGACCCACTTTTGGGTTGGTCGATGAGTTAAAAAAGCAGTGCTGGCTCGGTTATATCAGTAGTTGTTTCCATCAGTCCAAGGCTATGCACTATTGAAACCGCAGTTTTCCAGACCCACACAGCAATTACGCCTTGTTCGTTTATGAGGGTTGTTCCTTTTGAGTAGACGAAAGAAACAACGTCAAGAAACACGCGCATAAGCAGTTTCATCACTACCCTCAGCCCGGATGAATCGACGATTCATGATGGTTACATAAGTCCCGATCAGGAATGAATTTACACAGTTTCTGTATGTTTGCGCTAGCTCCTGGTATCGTTAATGGGAGAACCCCTAAGTTATTGACTGGAATGACAGAGTGATTGATCCATCCAGGACGTTATTTACTTTCCATTGAACCCACCCAGGGCCTCCCACTTTTTCCATTTTCGCCGGACAGAGATTTAGGCCTTTCGTACATGTGCAAGGTAAATTACCCTGCTCTCTTCTCTGCGATGGCGGACGGTTCAGTCCCTCACACGACAATGAATCACTTGTTAGGTCTGTAACTACATTCTGTCCTACGTTTTTTCCTGTACAGCGACCTTCCCATTGCACTCCCAAACCACACGCAAATAAACAGCTCCACAGTGTGCGCATTCTAAATCAGAATCACAGGAACAAGGCAACGCCCACATTCAAATCAATCTCGATCCGATGTGAACACGCCTGAAGCTCATGTACTTATGCACTGCTAGCTGCACGTTCGCCAATTCACAGCAAATTGAATTTGTCCAATCTTGTGTCTCAATTGTGCTACTTTATTTACAATGCATCCAATGCAACCTCATTATGATTGAGTTGTTCATTGTGCCAGGCGTCATTCGTCATAATATGAGAGTTTTTCCCTTTCGAGCTCGAATTCATAATGAGAAACGCATAATAACGGTGCTCCATTATCGCATGTTTAATCGCCTTGCAAGGTCTAGGTCTTTGTCGACGTAACAAAATGACGTCGAGGGGCACCTTGCACCATCACACGAGGTAAGAACACCATTCCAGAGGGCAGTTAGGGGGTGAGAGAAAAGGTGATAAGGGAGGTTGGGGTCGAGACGGGTGCATGTTTATCTCCACCTCTACATGGCGGTGTTCAGGATTGTCCATGCATGAGACGACGACTGATCTTGCACGCGGGCCCCCTCTAGCAGAGTCTTGTTTTCCAGGTAGTGTTTACTGTAACATGCATGTGGCTTATTCTCGGATCGTCGAATATGCCAAGGACTATCACATGTTTCCCTTGCCCGCTCTCAGCGGTGACAGCCCTTCTGGGACCGCGTGTATCGCCTCACATGGTTCTCCCTGGGGGCACAACTCATCTTCCTCGACACCCTACTTAACGGTGCAAGACTCATAGTCAACATGCTTCACGATGCTTCTGATGTGCACGTATGCGTTGGCGTCGGGACTTCGTCGTCACTCAACACGACAAGATGCTGGTGGTCACGGATGGCCCGTCTCGCGGCCTGATGATGGTAGTGAGATTCAAGTGAAACAAAACGAAAAGTCGGACGCACACGAATTGGAGCGTGGCCACGACATCGGTGTCGCCGCGAAGCACCCTCATTTGTTGGTTGGCGGTCAAAACACAACGGGCACAGAGACCGCGATGGGATCGCCCCAGACACTCGTCTCGATGCCTAGGGTATTTTTAGGCAAACATGTCGGTTACGCGTTGACAGGGGATTCGTGCGGAAGACTATTGCAGAGCATTTTTGGAGGATGTTGGGGAAGGTTGGGATGGCAAGATAATTTTGTCATGTGTCACACGCTGAGAGCGGTGATTACTATGAGCGTGCATAGGGAAGAGTGAGCTGCGGGACTGGCGGGACAAGCCTCGCCTGGGTCACTCGGTCGGGAGCACTTGCGCGCCCAGGGCCCTACGATGCGAAGCGAGGCAGCGAGATGTTGTGGGTGCGACAAATGTGTGCCGCTTATGTAACTCCACTTATCCAAAGACTTTGCTCGGAGGCTGGCTTGTGCTTCGCGTCAGCACAGATGGCAATTATTGACCCTTTTCCCTCTCCTTCACCGAGTTCGTAGTCACCCCAGAAAAATGATGCGTGAGCTCACGTCGATGAAACCATCCATGTCACCTTCACACCCATACACTGGAAAAACAACCCTCGGCCAGGCGAGCGCTGGAACCTGCTCATACTCTCGCTTTAATCTCTGGCCCGTTGGATCGAACATGGCCCAGACTATTATCAACGTGGCCGTTTTGTGCCTCCCCACAAGCGACATTGAGGTATGCAGTAATGCGTTGTCGAGTTTGTGCTCATCGAAGTCTTGACAGATGTCCAGCACCATCGTGCTCCCAGTCTGCAGGACGAGGCACCTCGAAAGCGAGCCCAATACACACTACTGATCAGGCAGCTCGTTACGTCGACTCCCCCGCATGCGCTTCTCTCCTTACTTGACAAGCCGCGCAGCCCACCTGGCGACGGCGATAAACCATATGACGCCAGTAATCCAGCGTCAAACTTACCTCACTCATCCCCAGACCCGGATGAAACGGCCACATCAAATAGTGCAGCAGAGGAAGCACACGGCGGCGAGGCGACAGGAGACGCTGACACGGCAGAGGAAGTGCACGGGAGAGTGCACGCTGAGGGAGAGACGGCGACGATGCGACGGCGAACGTCGATTGAGGGAAAGAGCAGATGTGCGAGAACGCGAGAGCAATTGATGTGCGAGAAACCTGACGAACGGGATCAGCACACGAGTTGGGATGTCAGACATACCTGAACATTCCCTACCTATTCTTCATCCACCCGAACCGCCAGACGAACTTGCGCAGCGCCAGAACGCGACCCCAAGAGTTGAGCTAGAGGGGGTGCGCATACCCATTGCGAGCTCAAACGGCAAGCCTACGGTTGGCGAAACGGACGTGAAGGACGCATCGAGAGCGCCGATGTACCACGAAGACGCCACGAACCAACTGGAACGGCCACCAGACGGAACCCCTGGCGCAAAGCTTGAGGGAGAGCAAGCCGATTAGACGAGGGTCGAAGCCGAGGCCACCGGCGGCGGCGGCAACACGTCGAGGGCGTCGAAAGGCGTCAGACGAAATGAGAGACGCCCGGAAGAAACGCAGAACGCGTTAGAGCGACTGCAGGAGCTGCCAGAACGAGCAGACTCACCAGAGCGACCTCAAGACGGCCCATACGGCCTGGAAGACGAAGCGGATGCGTCGAGACGATGGACATGCATTGAGGACGACGGGAGCGAGCCGAAGAAGCTGCGCAACGCATCAGAACGGCTGGACAAATGGTCAAACAACCACAAAGCGCGGTACTCACCTAATAGACTGTTACACGCGCCATACGACCCGGGCGGTGAAACTATCGCACCATGCGACTCCCAAGGGTCCCGGGAGCCCACCACATGTCGAGAGAACGTCTTCGACGACGATGCAAATGCGTCGAGTCAATTGGAGGTCCAGACGGCCAGGAGAAGGTTCAAAAGGCGAGTGGCAACGTCGAGGACGATTGAAGCCGGAGAACTGACGAGGAGAGCGTCGATATTGATGGAAATAGATGGCAGAAGGATGAAGCAACGAGCGACGCGCGTCACGGCTCGAAACGAATCGAAACAAAGCCGCTAGCTGAAAAGGCAGCGAGTCAGCGCGATCAACGCGAGACAGGGACGAGGAACGTACCTGAGCCACCCACCGCATCCATCGACGACCCCAGACGTTCCAGGAGACCCGCAATACCAGCGAATGACCCGCTACGACGTGGAAAACAGAAACCGCGACCTATAGACGTTAGAAGAGCAATACCGAGGCGCGATACGCGAGTGCGAAGCCACAAGAGTCGATTGCGCTGCGCGTGCACGTGTTACACAGCACGACAGCAACCGAACCGCGATTTATCATATATGGACATCGCTCGAACGCTACGCTATCGACGCGTCTGACATTGCGCGGACACTTCGGACAATATGTTCTCGTAGGACAACAATTGAGGTCGATAATCGACTACACGCAGAGTGATGGTGGTTTTGGCAGTGGATGTAAGGCCCAGTACAGTAGTCAAGTCTTATGCTAGAAACCGTGGTTTATTAGTACCAAAAAAAACCCATGCTTCACCAAGAGTTCAATCTCCGCTTCCGACCTAGCGACGCCTCATACAGCGGTGATGACGACCAGATGCCCCCCCGCCGAACATCACGCGCCTCAAAACATGATAAAGGGAAAGGGAAAGCGAATGAGAGCACTCCATCAGCCTCTTGGAGTGACAAAGATATTGATTTCCTTATCAGTCGGG
>JBBPMM010000769.1:0-13417 GCA_038090335.1 Solioccasus polychromus
TGCTTTTATTGCACTTGGGGAAGTGCTCTTCATCAAAGATGGCATGAGCGGAATGGAAGAGGGCATTGGTAGTGTGCATGAATAGGACATTTGTGCTATTGGTTGGTGCAACACCTAGGTATACCATGAGCTCAGACTTAGGGGCCATTTTGTTAGCCTGCACATCCTCAGGGAGGTGCACATAAGCAGCACACCCAAACACTCAAAGCTGGGCTATGTCTGGTTGCTGGCCATGCAATAGCTCATATGGTGTGTGCCAGTTCAGGCATCTTAGGGGGGTTCTATTGTATAGATGTATTGCATGAACAATTGAAAATTGCCACCAGCTGTCAGAAATGCAGGTAAAATGCTGCATAGCTTCTGACTTATCCATTAATGTCTGCATAAGCCTTTCAGCATGTCCATTTTGTTGAGGAGTGTGAGGGACACTTTGGTATATTACTGTAAGCCCATTGGCACACAAGTTACATGTTCTGTAGTATATCACTGCTATGCCTCATAGGATATGGTAGTTGATCTTGTACCCATACATCTCTGTCATCTTACAGAGCTCAGTCCAGTTCTTTGGCATCCGCTCATCTCAGTGTTTCTGCCATTGGCCATGGCTGGTTTCCACTTTTTTTTGAACTTCCACCAACTCACTGTTCACATTGCTATCGCATCAGATTGCTTCTCACCCTGGATTAGAACACGCCCATTGCACAACAACCACTATGATCAAATTTCAAGATCTGCAAGCATCTACATGATTTCCCATATCCATCAGCCCATATCCATCAACACACACAAACTGACATCATGGCTTCATCTCAAGACTCCCCACCACATTTTGCATAGGCATCATCCTTGAGAAAATCTCATGCCAATGATCCATCTGATCCTGCAAATGTCTCTACAAGTGCTGCATCTGTCTCAACTTCAGCATGCACCAAAATTCATGAAGCTCAAGATGCCTGCATTCCATGGCCCACTTGAACCTGCAGCCATCAATGCTTGGCTTGGATGCTGTGATGATGCCTTTTTCACATGGTCCACTTGGAATGATGCAACCAATCTTTCCCCACAACTACGGGTCATATTGGCTGGCATGAAGCTTGAGGAGCCGTCTGCTGGTACCTGGTGGAGTGAGAATTGTGACTCATTGAAGCTTCTTCCATCCTGGAATATCTTTGTTTCATGTTTCAAGGACTGTTTCATCCCACCAGGTTGGCACCTCAATGTGCTTGCAAAATTTTACATGATCTCACAAGGAAATCACAACTTCCAAGAATTCATGATACAGCTTCAGGCAGCATGCAATTCTCTTGGTTCAGCTGGGGTCAGTTACATGATTTCAGACTCCATCTTCAAGAACCATCTTCTCCTGTTCTCAAATCAAGTCCTGCAGCTCTGTGTTCATGCTCTGCTGTCACTTGCTTATGAGATGCTCAAGGTCAATGTGCTTATTAATCTTATGTCTATGACTTGGGCCAGCCTTGTTGCAGAGGGTCATGTCAAGATAACTTCCACTAATGTCTCGGCATGGTCACTTCTTGCATCCGACATCTCAAAGTCTGGTCTTCCTGCTCTGATGACATCCACACAATATCCATTACCTGATCTGTCATATGCAGAGCACAAGAAACTTCATTCCATTGGTGGCTGTTATCATTGCTGACTTGCTCCTGGTGATTGCAACTGGAAAGATCATCATGCTCAGGATTACCCTAGTGATGTAAAGTGTGGAATTCCCCCTTGCAAGAACCATGTTGACTCTAAAACAACAACAACTGTTGCTGCAATTGATGTAACAGATACCACCTTACCCCCTGGTTACTGTCATTCATACTTAATCCATGCAACTTCTGGTGTTATGGACCTCTCAAACAATAATGGTCTCATAGCTGCAATAATCAGTCCTGATGTGGTTATGCTGTCTGCTGTCCTGGAAGGTAGTGATGATGAAGATAGTGAAGAAGATTGGTGATTTTCTTTTCTCTTTTATATTATTATTTTTTCTGGCCTCTGATAATGGTGCACATTCATCATGGTCCTCTTTATTCACACACCTGTGGATCTTAATTGACCCCTTGTTTTCACATCTGTTTGGGCTGATGTTCCCCCTGCCATTTGATTGTTCCCTTAGATTTTTCATTCTTTGTCACACAGCTTTGCCTTTTTTTTAGAGGTTGGGATGGTGTAAGCCCATTGGCACACAAGTCACATGTTCTGTAGTATATCACTGCTGTGCCTCATAGGATATGGTAGTTGATCTTGTACCCATACATCTCCATTGTCTTACAGAGCTTGGTCCAGTTCTTTGGCATCTGCTCATCTCAGTGTTTCCACCATTGGCCACAGCTGGTTTCCAATTACTATTCCCTTCCCCTTGAGCATGTCATCAAATGCTTTGGACTTGTATTCTCCCCCTGCATCAGACATCCATCCTTTTACTTTGGCATTAAATTGAGTTGTGATCATTTTCAGGAAGTGCCAAGTGGAACTCAAGGCTGCATCCTTTGTTCTGATGCATACAACCCATGCCATGGACATGTAGTCATTGAGGAAGGTGATGATATATTTGAATTGTTGATATGATTCAATAGGAAAGGACTTTATGTCTGAATGGATCAATTCAAATGCATAAGTAGTGCAATGCTCAGTAGGAGGAAAATCCTGTTGGGTAGTTTGCCTAGGGTGCAACCTGGGCAAATAGGATCTCTCATTGTGATCTCTATTTCCAACATATTTTTTACATGCTTCTTTGCATGACAAAGGACTTCTTTGGAGGGGTGTCTGAGGTGGTGGTGGACAGTATCATAGGTGATCTTTATCTTGGTGGTTAGGAGACGAGGGTGTGCATCAAGAGGCTCTGCAACATGGGTATAGATGGACCTAGCAATGCATCCAGGAGTGAACACAGCTAAAGGTGAGCCATCACCATATTGTACTTCAAGGCTTTTTGTGCTTCCTTCTATTTATGCTCCATGAAGCAAAAGGACACCAAGAGATACTAGATGTACTCCTAAATTAGGGATGTGGCCAACTTCATGCAAATCAAGTAAATGATATGCTCCAGTGTGGTCCTTCCATCTAACAAGGACACATCCAATGCTGACTATGAAGACAGCATGAGCTGCAGTCTGAACTGGTATGTGGTCATTCCCTTTCAGCTCTTTGTATTCTACAAAGTCATTTCAGTTTGGTGTAAAGTGCATTGAAGCACCTGAGTCAAGGATCCACAGATCCTGTTTGTTATGCTAGGGCTTAGCAACCTAGCTAGTAATGTGTATGATAAATTCTGTGAAAGAGATGGTGGCATCGACTAGGCCAGATCCCAATAACAATGATGACGATGAGCAGAGTTCCTTCTTGTACAAAGGCGTACCGGATAGCAAGGTCTCGTTGTGCTACAACAGCAAAGAATACGAGGATGTTGATGTGAAGGCAGTTTGATAGAAGAGATCACACCCTAGGGTGGCTTGCTGGTTACTAAGCTTAGATTGTGTAGAACTAGCTAAAGTACAAAGATAGAGGTCAGAGTATTTATAGGAGAAGGAAGGTGCACAGACCAAGTAGATAAAAGGAAAGTATCTAGAATGTTCTGGAGTATTATTACTGAAAGGAAATGCACAGCTCCAGTGCTGTGAGTAGAAAACTGCATATGACAAATCAGAGATGAAAGTAGATAGGGGTCCGTCTCTACATGTAACATTACCCCCTTATTAGGTCTTTCAGGACCTGCTCAAATTTCTCCCAAGTCCACCAGAGGGTTGTTGCCCAGGGAGTTTGGACAATATCCTTGAGAGTGGCCCATCTTCCCACACACAGAACAAGGGAGGCCCCTACAGAGTCAAGCTGGATGACTGGGAGCCCACAGGAAACAATGGGGACATTGAAATTTGAAACACTCCCCATGCCAATGGCCCCACTCCTGACACTTGAAGCACTGGCTGAGACGAGGTGGATTCTGGGGAACTTCCACTTCAATAGGGTTCACTGGGGAGCCAGGAGAGGCATCAGAGATGATGATATCCTGATCAATGGGAGGGGGTACCAGTAATGCCAGGGATACAGGGCTCCCATAAGAGGAAGAGGAGGACATGAAGGAAGATGGGGTTTCTATCCTCAGTCAGGGATATGGGCTCAGCTGTCTAGGACATCACTAAAGAGTCCTAGTGGAGGTGGTGGATGGTGGTGAGGGCGTCCGAGGGTGGTAAATGGGAGATATGGGACAAGGAGGACTGGGTCGAGGGTTGTATGCAGGTGGGACAGAAGGTCCTGCAGGAACAAGTCATGGGGTAATGTGGGCAGTGTTGACACTGATCAGCCTGTCATAGACATCTTCCTCAGAAGGGGTGAGAGAAGTGATGAGGGGGACAAGAAGGTGTTGGAGGGCAGAACCAGGTATTCAGTTCACAAATCCCCAAAATCCTTCATAATGAAGGAGGTCCAAAATGTGATGACGAATAAAGGCTTGGGAATCTGCGAGGGTCTGTTGGGAAGTGTGGGAAGCACTCGAGTGAAGATGTTCATACTGAAGGTGATGGGTGAGGGTCTGATGATACTAGCATACCAAGGCTTGTAAAGTGATGGCACAGTCCCACAGACCATCCTTTTCAAGGAGAAACATGATGCGGGGGTCAGCAAGGATACCAGCATAAAGGACATGGCAATGGTGGTCAGGGAGTCTTTGGGCGAAGACGCGAATAAAAGTGGTAGAAGTAGCAACATTGGAAGACATGATGGGATTTCAAGTTCAAGAGAGGTTGAGTCAGAGTTTAAAGGTTTTGTCATTTTTTATAGTCGTTTAGGACCTCGAATGCATTACCCAAATTGGTTTCTGGTTCCCACATGTTTTCGGCTGATGAGTATCCCTTCCACTTTACTAAATATTGCCGTCATCCTTGTGTTCCTTGATGATTGAGAATATCTTCTATTTCCCATTCTTCTTCACCTTCTATCTCCTCTGGAGGAGGTTTTAGGAAGTTGGGTCCATGTTCGGATGTTTCCCTGTAAGGTGAGAGAAGAGAAGCATGGAAGATGTTATGAATTTTCCAAGAGGTAGGGAGTTTGAGTTCATAAGGGAGAGGAGATATCCTTTTGGTAATTTCAAAGGGGCCCTCTCGTCTAGGAAGTAGTTTCTTGGAAGTATGGTGAAAACGAAGGTTCTTTGCTTCTAACCACACTTTGTCTCCCACTTTCCAAGGTGAAAACTTCAAATGAGTTCTTTCTTTCATAATTTGGGCAGCATTCTCATGAGCTGCTAATGCTTCCTTTCTGGCTTCTTCCAGGAGGGAAAGACATTTTTCTAGAGCTGGGATGAACGTCTTTCCTAGGGATGGGTATGCTTTTGGTTCGAATCCTAACATAAGAGAGAAAGGGGTCTTTTTTGTGGAAGCATGGATGTTGGCATTATGAGAGAACTCTGCCATAGGTAATAAGTCGACCCATCTGTCAGGTTGTCCCTCAGAGAAGATTTGGAGGAAAGTTTCTAGTGATTGGTTTGCTCTTTCCGTTTCTCCATCAGTTTGGGGGTGGTAAGCAGTGGAAAGTTTCAGGTCATATCTCAATAATCTGGACAGTTCCCAAGCGAATGCCGAAGCAAATTGCAGTCCTTGATCAGATATTACAGAAGAATGGAGGCTGAAATGGGGAAAGACCTTCTCAAAAAACAATTGGGTGACTCCCTTCACATCAATGGTTTTGGAACAAGGTGAGAGAATTACTCCCTTCATAAGGCCATGGTCAACCACAACCATGATGGAGTCGTAACCTTTAGTAGGAGGAAGGTCCATGATGAGATCCATGGAGATGTGTTCAAAGGGATGTGTTGCAGAAGATGGGATAGGTGATAGGGGGGGAATGGTCAGGTGGGTATTCACCTTGTTTTGCTGGCACACAGCACAGCCAGTAACGAAACAACAAATAAAGAAAGAGAGACCAGGCCACCAGTAATCACAAGAAATTAAGGTGGTGGTGCAAAAAACACCTCTGTGGCTGCCAGCAGCAGAGAAATGGATGGATGAGACCAGGGTATGGAGGAAAGGTTCAGGAACATAAAGATGATTTTTGAAATATAATTTTCCATTGTCAAAGGACCAATCATTGAGCATGGAGTGTGGAAATAGGGGAGAGTTGGTGGTTGCTTTGGAGATGGCATCAATGACTAGAGGGTCCATAGCGGAAGATTTAGCGATTTTGTCAGCAAGAGAGAGATCAATAGTTCGGACAAAAACTGAGTCTGGGAGAAGAGTAGTCATCATGTTATCATCAGCAGTATCGATGGTGTCATGGCGGGAGAGAGCGTCAGCAGGACTTATGTGGGAGGCAGGAAGGTGGGTAAAGGAGAGATCAAAATCTTGGATGAAAAGGAGCCATCGGGCCTGGCGATGAGAAAGCTTGCAAGGTTCACAAAAGTAGGTAAGGTTTTTATGGTTGGTAAGGATAGTAACAGGGTGACTGGTCCCTTGAAGATAGTGGTGCCACTTGTAGAGAGTGTAAATAATGGCAAGAAGTTCGTGATCGTAAATATCGTAATTTCACTCTGCAGGGGAGAGTGTTTTAGAGAGGTATGCACAAGGATGGAGGTCACCGTTGGTATCTTTTTGCATTAGGACTCCTCCTGTAGCGACAAGGGAGGCATCGGTCATAACAAAAAAGGGTTGGCATGGGTCCAGGAGGCAAAGGATAGGAGAGTCAAGGAAGCAGGCTTTGAGGTCTTGGAAGGTGTTTTCTTGGGGTTGCCCCCAAAGCCATGGCATAGACTTCTTGGTTAACTCAATGAGAGGTTGAGCCAAAGATAAGAAATTTGCAATAAATTTCCAATAGAAGTTGCAAAACCCTAAGGAGCAAACAGCATGAATCGAATGGGGGGGTTCCCAAGAGCAGATGGCATTTAGTTTGGTGGGATCCATGGCTGCTCGATGGTTCCCAACAATCATTCCCAGGTATTTGACTTCATTGGCATCAAAGACACATTTTAACAATTTGAGTGAGAGATGGAGGTCACGGAACCGTTGAAGGACTCGTTTGGTATGAGAAGCATGAGAATGATGATCAGATGAATGGATAAGAATGTTGTCCATGTAGATGACCAACCATCCCTTGGAGAGGAGGTTGTGGAATGCATCATTCATAAAGGCCTGAAAAGTTGCTGGGGAGTTACAGAGGCCAAAGAACATTACTGTGGGTTTGAACAATCCGAATGGAGTGATGAATGCAGCTTTCCAATGATCTTCGGGTTTAATGAGGATGTTGTTGTAACCCCATCATATGTTGAATTTAGTGAAGATGGTGGAAGCTCTGAGCTTATCGAGGAGATCAGAGATAAGGGGTAGAGGGTAGGCATTCTTAATTGTATGGGAATTGAGGTAATGATAGTCTTGACAAGGTCGAAGAGAGCCATCTTTTTTCCCAATGAAAAAGAATGGGGAAGCTTGAGGGGACTTTGATGGAACAATGCATCCCATTCGGAGCTGTTCATTGATGAACTCTCGACATGTTTGGAGTTCTTTTGGATTAAGGGGATATACTTTTGCTACCCTAGGAATGAAGGAGTCATCTAATTCTATAGTGTGATTGAAAGAATGAGAAGGGGGTAAAAGGTCATGCGTTTTCTTGTCAAACACATCAGTGTAGTCCTGGTAGTGTTTGGGTAGACTTTGCTCTTTCTTCGGGGTGGTTGTAGCAACTTCCATGGCAATGGTAGTTTTGCGAAGGGATTCAACGAGATATCGTTGATCATCTGGTATGTCAGAGATGGGAAGGTCTGGGATGGATATCTTTCTAGTAGTCCAATTGATTATTGGATTTGTTTTCATGAGCCAAGGAAGACCTAAAATTGCTTGGTCTTCTCCACAATGGAGAATAAGAAAGCAGACAGTTTCCTCCTGGGTACCTATTCACATGACTAATTTGGTTTCTTTTCAAATGATTCCTCCTTGGTTTATAGTCCCATCTACATTTGAAGCTTTTATTGGTATCTTTAGATGGGAGCAGGGAAATTGATATTTTGCAATTATGGTTGGGTCGATGAAGTTTTCAGTAGTGCCTGAATCCAGCAAGGCCCTTATTTCAGCAGTTTTTGCTCCATGGGACAAAGATATGGGGACACAAATTGATTTCTCTTTTTTACTAGTACAGATCACAGGAGCTAATCGTCAGGAGAGGAAGATGCTGATACTTCTCTCCTTTTTAAAAATCCAGGCTTTGGTATGTGGTTATCTGGGCTACTTTCTCCTCAGTGTCTTTGTCTTCTTCAAAGCATGTCTTTAAGACCTGAATCATCTCTTTGGGGTCTACCTTTTTTCCTTCGAGGACCTTTAGATACTTGTCCAGATCTGACGGTTCCTTGGAAGGCTCAGATTTAGTGGCCACCATGGCTGCTCATGCTGGGTTGCAAGGTGGACGAATTGGAGGATTTCCCTGGGTTTCCTTAGAGTCTTTTGGATGGTTCCTGGCCATGCATCCTCTTCGGTGGCAGATGAAGCAACACCCCTCTTTGATGTGGCATGCTTTTTCCACAGGGGAAAGTCAGACCATATTGACTTCCATAGCATTCAGATCTCTCCTGGATGAGGTGCTGCTTCGCCATCCCAATCCTTTCCTCATGTCCTTGATCTGTTCCTGCTGTGCGTGGAATCAACTAGCCTGTTCCATCCAGCCTTTCAGAGTGGTAGGAATGTTTGCCATAGAGAGGATATTTGTAACAAGTTTTTCATCTAACCCTCTTCTGAAGTTATTGATGAGAGAGTCCTCATCAATTACTCGAGCTTGGGAGGCAGCTAAGGAGAAGTCCGCAACATATTTGATGAACCCATCCTTGTCTTTTGTGTTTTGGACAAGAGTTCAGAGGGTTTGTCTGACGCAATTAGCCACATCGAAGGGGAAGAAGGTTTTAGAAAAATCTTCTGCCATTGCTGTGAATGTTTTGTCTTCCGCCCTGATTTCCAGATCGTCTAGTTTATAGAACCATCCTTCAGAGAAGGTTCTTCCTCTTCCTTTACTCATCTTGTTGAGAGCCGTGAGTAACATGGACTTTTCATCATAGAGGTCGGCATTCATTGAAAAATATGCCTTCATTACCATCATCCATCTAATGGCATCCTCGGAGTCCCTGGAAAAATCATCGGGGAGACCAGCTTTGAGTTCTGAGCAAGACATCTTTCTTGTTTCTGCTCTACAGGCTTGTTCCTGGGCTTGCCTTCCAGCTTGTTCTTCTTCCTCTCTCCTGATTCATTTGCTTTCTTCGGCTACCAACTGACAGAATTGTTGAATGTGCGCTATTGTAGCTAGCACTTCAATGGACTACATAAGCTTACTATAAGTAGTAATTACCATATATATATGTAGTTAAATATTCAAACTCCACAGCTGAGTTCTAATAGAGTCTTTAACCTCTACCACCATCATCTGTGAGTGCCCTCCAGACAATAACCTCTGTAAGTCAAGCAGGCTTTCCTCTTGCTGTAACAGTCCAGTCTGTTTCAACAGGTTATGAGCCCTGCTAGAGCACTGCCTAGTGTTCGTCGTCACAGACAGAACCTAGACATGTAGCCTGGCTTGTCTCCCATAGCTCGATGTCGTCAAACATGTCTTGATGCTTATGGGTATTGCTCTATACTTGATGGTGGAACTCTGTTCGTATAGAATGCTGTAAAAAGCTGTTCGTACTGAACGTTTCCATCTTGGAGGATGAAACTATGTCGGTATGATCAAAAGCTGACTTTGTCATTTTAGATCTATCAACAATGTCTTCTTCCAAGAACAACTCCTCTTCCAACTCCTCCTCCGGCTCCTCCATTGTCAGCATTTTCAATGGCTCCAACTGGTCCACCTGGTGGCCCAAGATGGAAGCCTACATTTGGAGTGTTGGCCATGCCTGGGTTCTTGAAGACCCCCTTTCTAAGGCTGAGGATGAGAAGGACCCCACCGCTGATGAACTCCATGACCAAAGGGAATGGAGAAAATCGAACGGTGTAGTGAGGGGAAGCATTCTTCTTGCCATGACTGATGCAATCCGCACAAAGTTTGCCTCGCACACCAATGCAAGCAAACTAGTCGAAGCTCTCAAGGCCGAATACGACTCCCTCTCCATTGCTGGTGCCTACTCCCTATTCAGAGAACTAATCGAACTCCAAATCCCTGCCAACCGTCACCCTGAGCCAACTCTGGCAAAGGCTGTAATGCTCTTCAACCAGCTAGAACTGGCCGAGTTTGAGATCCCCTCCAAAGTCCAAAGTATGATGCTCCTGGCCATGCTACCGTCTTCCTATGAAGTAGTAAGCCAGATGGCCGCTCAGAACAAGGACACCCCCTCGACTGAGACAATCTCTCGAGCAGTGGTACTGGCCTGGGATCAGAAGCAGATGAAAGGCAAGGCTAAGGAACGACAGTCTAATGGCCAATAGGCCCATCATATCAGCGCTGTCAAGCACAAGGGGGATGACCCCAATTTCCAGAAGCAGCAGCAGCAGGATGGCAACAGTGCCAAAGGAAAAAAGAAGACCCATTGTGGTAAAAAGAAGAATGGTGAGCAGGCCCAGATTGCCTCCACCACCTTCATACACCCAACGATGGTAATTCCATCCACCTGCATCCCTGCGTTTGACCCCCGCACCTCCTCACACATTCCCACTTCTCTCTACCAAGGGCAACAAGGCCCGCCCACCAATACTCACATTGTGCAGGCGTTTTCCCTTGCCGACAGGCTTGAGATCCAGCCCTTGGTGGAAACAATCCGCCACCTTGATGCCGTCACCTCCTCCTCTAACCAGGTCAAGACTGACGATGAAACCACTTGCCCCCCTCCCTGCAAGCACACGTGTCGATCCCGCCACAAGGAGATCATGCCACCGCCACAAAGCGGATGGGACTCCAAGGACATCATTGACATATACAGCTTGGAGGATTTTGGGGTAGATGAGGAGATTGCCACTGCCGCCGGCCTCGACTATGACATGGACTCAGTCCATATTACAAGGTACGCAGCTTATCCACCGCACACTATCAGACACTTACCTACTTTCGATGCGATGTTCCCAATGTCTGCTCAAGTATTTAAATACAATGATGTACCTGCATGTTGTATACCAGCTGTGATGCCATTACTGGCTCCAGCAATACAATGGACTTGTGCTTGCTCATCTCAGTCTGATCATCATAAGTATGAGTGTGAAAAAAAACTGTGGATCCTTGATTCAGGTGCTTCAATGCACTTTACACCAAATTGAGACGACTTTGTAGAATACAAAGAGCTGAAAGGTAACAATTGTATACCAGTCCAGACCGCAGCTCATGCTGTCTTTGTTGTCAGCATCAGTCGTGTCTTAGTAAGATGGAAAGACCACACTGGAGCATTTCATCTACTTGATTTGCATGAAGTTGGTCACATCCCTAACTCTGGAGTACGTCTAGTATCTCTAGGTGTTCTCTTGCTTCATGGAGCATGAGTAAAAGGAAGCGCAAAAAGTTTAGAAGTACAATATGGCGATGGATCACCTCTAGCTGTGTTCACCCCTGGACGCATCGCTAGGTCCATATACACCCTTGTTGCTGAACCACTTGATGCACACCCTCGACTCCTTGTAATGAAAGCAAAGATCACATATGACACCCTCCATCGCCATCTTGGACACCCTTCCAAAGAAGTCCTTCGCCATGCAAAAAAGCATGTTAAAAATATGCCTGAAATAGAGATCCCAATGAGTGATCCTATATGCCCAGGTTGCACCCTAGGCAAACTTCCCAATAGGAGTTTTCCTCCCACTGAGCGTTGCGCCACTCGCGCATTCAAATTAATCCATTCGGACATTAAGTCCTTCCCCATTGAGTCTTACCAAAGATTCAAATACATCATCACCTTCCTCGACGATTATATGTCCATGGCTTGGGTCATATGTATTGGAACTAAGGATGCTGCCTTGAGTACAACTCGGCAATTCCTGAAAATGATCTCAACACAATTCAATGCCAAAGTCAAAGGATGGATGTCAGATGCAGGGGGGGAATACAAGTCCAAAGTGTTTGATGACATGCTCAAGGGGGAGGGCATAATAATATATCAAAGTGCCCCCCATACTCCTCAACAAAATGGATGCGCTGAAAGGCTCATGCAGACATTAATGGATAAGTCAGAAGCTATGCGGCACTTTGTCTGTATTCCTGACAGCTGGTGGCAATTCTCTATTGTTCATGCAACACATCTGTACAACAGAACCCCCCTAAGATGCCTCAACTGGCGCACACCATATGAGCTATTGCATGGCCAGCAACCAGACATAGCCCATCTTTGAGTGTTTGGGTGTGCCGCTTATGTGCACCTCCCTGAGGATGTGTGGGCAAATAAAATGGCCCCTAAGTCTGAACTCATGGTGTACCTAGGGGTTGCACCATCTAACAGCGCAAATTTCCTATTCATGCGCACCACCAATGCCCTTTTCCATTCTGCTCATGCCATATTTGATGAAGAGCGCTTCCCTAAGTGTGATAAAAAGCACTCACACCCTAAAGCACAACCAGTGCCAGAATCCAACGATCGTGAGGAGCTACCAATGCCACCACAGATCTTGGATGATTTCGACTACCACCCATGTCAACCACCCGCTTGGAGCCCCACTCCTCCATCCCTCCCTCGCACTCCTTCGCCTCACCCAGCAGAACCAGTGCAGCAGCCCCCTCCTCCTCCAAGGAAACAAAGGCCTGCCGGTCCTCCTGCTGTTCCTCCTGCTCCCAGACATTCCACTCAAGAATGCCATGTGCCTCTTCGGCCCGGAAACGTGTATGGTGATGACCGACACCCGGTTGAGCAAGTGAAGGAAATAGAGTGCACATCGCGCTGGCGTGACATCATCGCTGAGGAACCTGGTCCCTCTATGCCAGGCAATCTTCCCAGCACACCTGCTCAAGATCCCAACCCTCCATCTCCCTCTCCTAGTGAAGAGGATGTTGACCGGTTATGCCATGAAGGGGGAGCTGGATTGGCAGCATTCTTGATGTCAAAGGCAATTTCAGTGGAAAACAAACCACACCGTGAATGGACATACAGGGACATACTACAACTCCCATCTGCAGAATGGGAGGAGTGGATTAAAGCCTGTCGTGAAGAGCTTGACATGCTCCGTAAGTGTAAAGTCTATGAACTAGTCGACCCTCCCAAAGGACAAAAAGTCATAGGGAATTGTTGGGTCTTTGATGTTAAGCCCAACACAGGTCAAAAATGCGCACGACTTGTTGCCAAAGGATTCTCCCAGGTCAAGGGAATTGACTTCGACCAAATATTCTCACCAGTAGTAAGGTTTGAGACAGTGTGACTTATGTTAGCACTTGCCACCTTGGAAAACTGGTACATCGAATCACTCCATGTTCGGAGTGCCTACCTTTATGGAAGGCTTAAAGAAGAGATCTTCATGAAACAACCTGAAGGCTTCATCATTAA
>JBBPMM010000770.1:0-13410 GCA_038090335.1 Solioccasus polychromus
TGCGCCATGTGCAGACCGGTAGTCCGGTCGGCCCGGTGTCGTGGCTGCGCGCGTGATTGCTAATTCCAACATGCGTGGGTACCTTACTGGATCTCAAAAGGTGCTATCTGGAGTAATTTCCGTGAAAAAACAACTCCACATCTTGGAAAGGGACTAATGAATACCATCACTGAAACGAGTATGCGGGACTCGATAATGATGCACAAGATCGCTCATAACGTAAGAGGTATATGCGGACAAGGCGACACCGAAGAAGGCTTTCGAGCGGACAGAAGCGTAGTAAACAGATGTTGGAAAGACACCGCCTCAATCGTCGGTTATCCCTTCGAGCTATGTACCTACGAGTAAATCTCTTCACTGCCACAAGAGGTGCCGCCACCACCCCAGCAATAGCCCCACCTACTCCACCAGGAATACCATATGCATCATATCCAGTTTTCGCAACTCCCCCGACCACCTCGGCCATATCATATGCAAGATCTCTGATCAATCCGCGACGTTTTTCTGTCAGCGTCTTCATATCCTCCTCGGCACAAGCTACCTTTTGCTGGAACGCTTCGAATTCGTCAGCTAACTCGGCTCTCAAAGTGTGATATTTTGCCTTCATCGCCTCCTCCATCTCTTTCTTCAACTTTGCTAGCTCCTTTTCATGATTCTTTTGCATCTCCACGATCTTCGCGGCAAGGACAGTTCCTGCAGATGTTTCTGCCAGCGTCTTTCCTTCTCGCAGCTCTTTCTGGATTTGTGTTGTAACTGCTTCGAGAGAAACGAGCTCGGACATTATCCTCCTCGCAGATTGTACATTGTTTTCGTGACGGTGCATCTGAGCCCCAGCGTCAACCAGAAGTTTAAAGGCATTCTCACGCAAGACTTTCTCCCGCCTCTGGCCTTCTTGCTCGCTAACCCGGCTCCAGTTCGTAGTAACGATACGAACATTCCGGAGGTTATCTTGGCCACAGAGAGATTGAAACATCCTCAGATTCCTTTTCGAAACAGCACCAAGTCGAGGGTCAGAGATGCGGTGCATGTATATAATGCCATTCAACTTCATTTGCTCTTCGCTGCCGATTGCGTGTAATCAGTGCGATTATACTAAGAAAATAACCTGCGGACGTCTACCTTTCCATGGGCTCCAAGAAAGCCACAATTTTCTCGAGGATATTGGTGTCTGTGATGTCATCTTGAGAGTCATCAAACCCCGGAGTGTCGATCAATGTTACGATGCGACCTAATGTCCCATCGAAGTACTGCGCAGTCTGAATATCGCATGTTTCGGACTCGTGACCGATACGAATTCTATCGTCGTTGGTGAGGAGCTTGATGAACTGTGTTGTGAAGCGTAAGCCCACGTCAGGAGGAGATGCTTAGTATTACTCACCGTGGACTTCCCTGTTGCAGCGGAGAAGAGAGGCCGAGAGTTTGAACATGCACATTGTAATCAAGATGAACATACCAGCACCAGTCATACCCATGACTCTGTGCATGCGCATTAGATCAACCGACCATCCTGTACCGCAATCTGGAAGAATACATACGCAACAATCACATCAGAACTGCCCTTGTTGCTCGTGGCTCTTTCACGGTAATATTCCCCTAGACCGACGGTATCCTGCTCGGGAGTCACGTGCATCGCAGTCAAGTGTTTGCTAGCTCCGGCGAGGAGAGAGACGTAGAAACTTTGTTGGTGCACTCTTTTATACGAAAATAGTGCGGCAATTCGTAATTAGCAGTGTGGAATCCTGGTTTGGTTTGGTTGGCTACAGGATGCAGATGAGGTGTGATTCAACATGAGGAAGGCACGAGGATCGAAGTTGACAGCAGTAGGGTGCAAAGCCATGGTGAGACTATGATTTATTCCAGGATATGACTACGAGAATTTGAACGTGCCGATCGTAGTACTCTCAAGTTGCTTATCTATCGCAAAAAATTATTGTCGCCACCTTGTGTAATCTCGCCCACGGTTTGCTGTCGTACCTTCATAGACATCTTCTCGAAATTGGTCTACATCCAATGCATTTTGTATGTTCTCTGATGAGCCACGAAAATATCTTCTATTACAAAGGAACAATGATGGTAAGGGGACGTAACTTCTCAGCATCGCGAGATTGCTGTAAAACAATCTCCCTTGCTCGATGACACACTTGTTCCCAGCGTCCCGGACGTCCATCACTAACTAGGTAGTTCCGAACACGAATCTCCAAGTTTGATCGTGTAAATATGTTGGCGAGAAAAGCGGCCATTGCTGGAATACTTTCCTCTTTAATGATAGAGTCTACGATGTCGAAGGTGTCTAGCGAAACCCCTCCGAAGCCTGCATCGTGCAGGGCAAGAGGTATCTCAGTATAGCCCCGCGTGTCTATAGCAAGGCATATTCTTCTCAGTGATGGACACGTCCGTAAAAGACATGACAGCCCGTCTGGCGTGATTCCACTGTCACGGACACCTAAATCGAAGAACCTCCAACCCCAGCTCGAGTTTATGTCCAAATGCTCCAGGTAGCGCCATACAGACGTGAGTTCCAAAAGTCTATCGTCGGAGAGGTCCACATTCCAACTGATATCAAAGGTAACGTGACGGAGGTTGGTGAACGACATGCAAGGCTGCAAATCGCTAAACGTAATATTGGTTTCCTGATCAGCAGGATCCATTAGAACGGAGTGCGAAAAATGAGATTGGCGCAGCTCCAAGTGCACCAGTGAGTGTTGACCGCACGACACCTGAATCGCTTCCAGAAATGGACCGACACTCATAGGAGGACAATGATCAACCATGACGACGAGATTTGCAAGAAGAGGGAGTCGAATATGGGACAGTAGCCTTGAAATGGTGACAAGTGATTTAGAAGGCAAAATTTCTAAGTATTGCAAGTTTGAAAAGAACATGGGTCGTCCGAAAGAGTTGATTTGATCCGCCAAGTCATCCCCCTGCGTGAAGGTGCATCGAGTCAACGAGGGCAATCGAGACAGGTGCACGAGTGCAGCTGCATCCAAGGCGACATAAAGACATGTCAGATGTTGAAGGTTTAACAGGCGGCAAACATATCTAGAGATATATTCATGGTCTGCTGCTTTGGGTGACACTATGGCCACGGAAAGTCTCGCCAACCCTGGACACACGGTGGGCAATGAATCGAAGAGCTCCCCTACACCGTCAGAAAACCTGTGACGAAACATGCTGAGAGAAACCAGTGACGGAAAATGCTGTAGAGGTGGTACACGCCCAACTCTATTTGTGACTTCGAAATCCAAGCATTGGAGGTTTGGGAAGAGGGTTCTTACAGTGGAATACAATGAGAGAGACCTCCAATCAAGTCCCGAATCAAATCGCTGTATGGATCTGATCCGATGGGTGTAGCCCAGAAGAGTATTCCACTCGGCTTGATTAAGCCGTCTGATGAACGCATACTTGATAAAGATCTTAATACCAATAAAACATGACATAAACCACAAACTCACCGTGACAATGTAATCGCTTCCAAATGAACTAGGGCGAGATATATGAGGAAGACAGCGTGCTACAGGGGATAGGTCTTGCAACTCTGACCAAAGAACATCCAGTGCTGATTCTTTGAACGTGGAACATGTCCTGGCTAGAGCAGCAAGACATTGACGTTGAAGAATCCGTTCTTCGCGCACGTCTGTGAGTACTAGCTCAAAGATATTCAAGAGGATTTCTGGGATCTCAAGCGCACGGTGCATCGTGACAGTGTTGAGGAAGGACAGCCAGTGCAGAGCTCGGCTGCCCCTCAAATATTCTGTTTGCAACTCCGAGTCGGCTGAACCTACCGTAGCTATGAGACATCGTTTGGACACTTTATCGTATCTTGGTGGCTATTCAATGTGAGTTATATCACGTTTCTGATCATATTTGTGCAGACATCCGCTCCTGCCTCTGTAAAAACCGTCAATGTTCGGTAAAATGGCAAAGTAGAAGGTGAGCCGCTGAAGAACAATTCGGAGTTGCTGGTGCCCACACTGTGCCCACAAATACCTAGTGCAAATACATATTAGGAACAAGTGATTCCACAACAGAAGAATAAGATATGAAAGATATGAAAGAAAGATATATTGCCAGCTAGCGCTCGTAAATATGCCTGGTCGATGGTTGATTGACAGACCACACTCGCAACCTTAATGGGTATACTTGCAAGTTACGTACCATTTAAAGAGAGTTTCCTGTATGGCCACGACGAATGCCACGACCAGCCCAAAAGCAAATCCAACCACTCCACAAAGCTAATCCAAGTCCATTATATGTGTTGCATGTAGCTCCCCCAACCACCTCAACCACTTTATGTGCAAAATCACGGATCAATCCGTGATGCTTCGTTTTCAACTTCTTAATATCCTCCTCGGAACGAGCTAACCTTTTCCGGAGGAATTCCAGCTCTACATCTACCTCGGCTCTCAAAGTAAGGCCTTTTGTCTCCACGGCCTCTTCCATCTCTTCCTTCAACTTCTCTTGATCCTCTTCATGCTTCTTCTGCATTTCCACCATCTCTGCGGCAAGGACAACTCCGGTAGATATTTCTGGAAGCATCTTTCCTTCCCACAGTTCTCTCTGGATGTGTGTCGTAACTGCTTTGAGAGGAACAATCCCAAACATGATCCTTCTCGCAGATTCCATGTTCTCGTGACAGCACATCTGGGCCCCAGCGTCAATGAGAATTTTGAAGGCATTCTTGCGCAAGCCCATCACGAACTTTACAAGAAACGGATATGTGAATATATGCAGATATAATCGTCGTATCGCTCGTCGGACATGTCTGTAACAGAGGGTCCATAAATGAGCATACGACATTACGTTTTTCCGATCAAAATCGCCTGATCCGATAAGTTTCACTCTTCACGATATGTGCACCCTTTGTATTTAAATTCTTATAATGCCATGCATTGTCATATCATCACACTGAGAGACATATAATGTATGATAACCTCTGTTGCAGGCCACACGAATATAAAATGTAATGTATGAACTACCCGCACGATGACGACTGGATACCTGAATTCCTGCTGTTCAATCACGATGCCTGTACACGGTTCTTGTAGGCGATGCAGGGCAAATGAAGAATTGAAAGTCTAAACAATCGAACGCATTAGCGACTGTACAGAGCCTGGAATGAATGGCACCTTGCTACACTGCTTTGGCACGTCGCCCAGGTACCAACCTTCCTTGCGACGTGACCGCGTTTCTTCTCAACGACCTGAGTACTTTCGAGTTCCTCCTCTGAGGTCAATGGAGAGCCGTCATCGAAAAGATTGTCCGCGAGCTGTTTTCGCTTCTTCAGAGTGGATGGTCCCGGCCCAGGAGACGCTAAGTTGGAGGTTTCGATGGCAGTGGATGAGCTTGATGTTGCGCCTCACTCGTGAGTGACAGTTACTGAGCAAGATCGTCCATTGTCAGATCCGGTGTTCGTGCTGTCGCTGATAGCAGGCCCGGGGCAAGAGACAGCTGTACATAAGTCCTTTCGGACATGGATAATTGATAGGATCCCTAGAATAATGACGGAAAATTGATAGAACATTAATCTTACTACTTACACCTCGATATTCACGTCAATCGCCACAATCGAGCGTTCCTTCTTGCTGAAACGCACGGACCTTTCGTCGTCGGAGTCAGTGGCCTCAATGTATGCGCGCTCGGGGACATCCTTAAGGTGCAGGACAAGTTTCTATGATAGAAATGTAAGCATATATGCGTGATTTAGTGGAATACGTACGATGGGACCCGGATTCTCCGGGGTGAACTCAATGATGTAGGTCGGCCAGCCTTTGAGGAGGTTGTTGACCTCGAGCGTGATGATGTTGCCAGAGAGGTGGGCTTCAGCATTGGTAGAGTTGACCTCGGTAGAGTTGAGCTGGGACATTGCGAGTGGATGATTGATGTTGGAAGTGAAGTTGGATGATCGAGACCATGACCGTGACCGTGCGAGGTCGGTAGCTTTATACTCGTTGACTAAGCAGGATGATCTATTGCTTGTCTCACGAGCATACAGGGGACCGCACACTCAAGACGAGGATGAAGAACTTGACAATTGGGTTCTTGTCGAGGAGGGATATGGTGCTTTGTAGTGGCTGCGCATTGATGTTCGCGTCTATCCTAGGTAGTGCCCATATGTGCATATAATACGTTGTTCTATGTGACTACAATGTATACGATGCCTAACGACCGCAAAACGAGCATATATGATCCATTGGTTCTCCAATGAGTCATCACTCAAGTGGTCTGTGGAAACCAGCCATGGCCAACGGCGGAAACACTGAGATGAGCGGACACCAAAGAACTGGGCTGAGCTCTGTAAGATGACAGCGACGTACAGGTACAAGATCAACTACAGTATCTTACAAGGCACGCGGTGATATACTACAGCACACGTGACTTGTGTGCCAATGGGCTTACAGCCGGTCTTCGCTAGAGAGGGCATATATCTGTTTATAATTTATTTCTCTGACTAACTACATCATATACGATTGCTGGAAACCTGAAAATGGGCATATATTGTCGATCGATGCTTGAAAAGAGTGCGATATACGCTTATCGTTATTCGAGTACGGCCAGTCGCACTCGGATAACGACGTATGACATCATTTCTGCGTGAGAACGCACCCATGTGACATGTCATCGCATGTCACAGTTTTGCAACTTTCGTGATGCCTTTCTCCTGCTTCTGGCCCTCTTTCTCGTCAACCTGGTTCCACTTCATAGTTACTATACGAACATTCCCGAGGTTATTGTCGCCACAGAGGGATCGGAACATCCTCAGATTCTTTTTCGAAACAGCGCCGAGTTGGCGGTCCGAAATACAGTGCATGTATATGATACCGTTCAACTTCCTTTGCCCTTCGCTACCGTTTTCGGGGGATCAGAGTGATCATGCCGGTAACTCATAGGTGTCTATGTTACAAATGGACTCTTACTTCGTTTATTCCCTTTCTACCATTCCTTTTCGTTCACAGCACCGGAGCTGTGCACCCCTTTCTTGGAATATTCTCCGGAACATTCTAGTAAGACTCCCGCTTATGTACTTGGTCTGTGCACCGTCTCAGACCTATAAATACTTCCGATACTCGCCATGTACTTTAGCTAGTTCTACGCCAATAAAGCTTAGTAACCAGCAAGCCACCTTAGGGTGAGACCCTCCAGCTTAGAGCCCAAACTGCCTCATATCGGACTCTTGATTCCCATCCAAAGACTAGGCCTCCACGCCTTCGTCTTCATCGCCGTCGTCGCCCACCGAGATCTTGCCATCCGGTTCCATTTCCTACAAGAGGGGACCTGCCTCTTCGTCCTGATCGTTATCGGGATCTGGCCTCATCCCAGACACCGCCTCTATTATCGAGCTCGTCTCGAATGACGACATTAGGTTACCAAGCCAAAGCGTAACAAAAGAACTAGCTGCAACCTACGACCTCTCTATTTAGAGACGGTCACCCCCTATCACCACCATAGTACCCCCTCGAGGACCTGCCTACCCCTCGACTTATAGAAGAAGAAAGAAACCCCACGTTGTTCCCCATTCCGACTCCTCCCCTTTCGCTGAAGGACCCTCACGAAACGCTGCCAACCCGGACTATACTCCAACCCCTTCTGACCTAACCGATTCTTCGGAATCCAGTACTGAAACAGAGGTGGATCCCCTACACCAGTTCGACCAGGAGACCATTGATCGCCTCCTAAGGGAAGAAGAGGAGAGACAATGGGAGGAAGCAGAACGAGAAGAATTCCGACGACAGGTAGCTGAAGAAAGTAGGAGAATAGCAAGGGAAGAGGAAGAACAAGAAAGAGAAAGAGCCCGAAAGGCGGAAACAAGGAGGATGTCTAGATCCGAACTAAAAGCCGGCCTCCCCGATGACTTCTCGGGAGACTCCGAAGACGCCGTCCGATGGATGATGGCGATGAAAGTGTACTTTTCCATGAACGCTGACCTCTATGACGAGAAATCTATGCTCCTAACCGCCCTCAACAAGATGAGCAAGGGAAGAGGGAGAACATTCTCGGAAGGATGGTTCTATAAACTAGAAGACCCAGAAATCCTCGCTGCCGACAAAACCTTTACCAAAATGGCTGAAGATTTTTCTAAAACCTTCTTCCCCTTCGACGTAGCCAACAGAGCCCGACAAACCCTTCGAACCCTCTCCCAGAATACCAAAGATAAGGACGGATTTGCAAAATACGTCGCAGACTTCTCCCTAGCCGCATCTCAAGCCCGAGTAGTCGATGAAGACTCACTTATCGACAACTTTGGACGAGGATTGGATGAAAAGCTGGTGACTAACATCCTCTCAATGAGCAACGTTCCAACAACCCTAAAAGGGTGGATGGAACAAGCCAGCAAATTCCACGCTCAACAAGAGAGGATAAAAGACATGAGAAGGGGGTTTGGGTGGCGAAGTACCGGAGGAACTAGGCGGGACCCAAACGCCATGGAGGTGGACGCTGTCCGACTCTCTCCGGTAGAAAAGGCGAGGCACATCAAGGAAGGAAGGTGTTTCATCTGTCACCGAAAAGGATGCGTCGCCCGAAACCACCCAAAAGACTCTAAAGAACCAACCCCCCCTCGTCCTCCCCGAAATCCAGCTAGGGCCGCCACGGTACCTACAAAAGTCGAAGCAAAGGAACCTTCGGATCTTGACAAATACCTTAAAGTCCTAGAAGGAAAGAAAATTGATCCTAAAGAAATGATTCGCGTTCTAAAGACCTGCTTCGAAGAAGAAGAAGCGGAAGAGACCGTGGCTCGAGTAACCACCCATCAGGATTTGGATTTTTAAATTGGAGAAAAGTACCGGCGTCTTCTCCTCCAGAACGATTAGCTCCCGTGATTTGTACTAGTAAAAAGGAAAAATCAATTCGAATTCCTATTACTCTATTTCACGGAACAAAAACCGCCGAAGTAAAAGCCCTGTTAGATTCCGGCGCCACAGAAAACTTCCTGGACCCCACCATCATCGCAAAATACCAATTCCCTTGCTCTCGTCTCCGCACCCCAATAAAAGCCTCCAACGTAGATGGAACAATAAATCAGGGAGGAATTATAAGAAAAGAAGTCAAACTTGTTCTTCGAATAGGAACTCGAGAAGAAGTAATTCGTTTTCTGGTACTTCACTGTGGGGAAGACCGAGCAATTCTAGGACTCCCCTGGTTTACGAAAGTAAATCCTACAATCAACTGGACTACTAGGAAAATTTCCATACCTGACCGTCCCACCGATGACTTGCCAGACAGTCAACGATACCTAATCGAATCCCTTCGAAAAACGACTATTTCCACTGAAGCCGCAATAAAGATCCCCCCGAAAGAACAGACCCTTCCGCAGCAGTATAATTCCTATTCGGACGTGTTCAATGAGAAGACTCATGACCTTCTCCCTCCACCCCGTTCATTTGATCACTCCATCGAATTAGACGACTCCTTTGTTCCTAAAGTCGCAAAAGTATACCCGCTTAACCCAAAAGAACTACAAACTTGCCAGGACTTCGTCAATGAACATCTACGTACTGGGAGGATCGTCCCGTCTAAATCCCCCCAAGCATCTCCGTTCTTCTTTGTAGGAAAGAAGGATGGTTCTCTCCGTCCCTGTCAAGACTACCGATACCTCAACTCCCATACGGTGAAGAACGCATACCCACTACCTCTCATATCAGATCTCCTCGATAAGCTCAGAGCTTCCACCATCTTCACCAAGTTTGACGTTCGATGGGGATACAATAATATCCTTATCAAACCAGAAGACCGATGGAAAGCGGCCTTCATCACCCCATTTGGCTTGTTTGAACCCACGGTCATGTTTTTTGGACTTTGTAACTCTCCCGCAACCTTTCAAGCTTTCATGAACGATGCCTTCCGGGATCTCCTTTCCGAAGGATGGCTCGTCATTTATATGGATGATATCCTCATTCACTCCTCTGACCAAGAAACCCACACTTCCCGGACGAAACAAGTTCTCCAACGACTCAGGGATCTCCATCTATCCCTTAAAATTTCTAAATGCGTTTTCGACGTTGAAGAGGTGGAATACTTGGGGATGATTATCGGACATCACCAAGCAGCCATGGATCCATCAAAACTAGAAGCGATCTGATCCTGGGAACCTCCCCGCTCTATTCGCGCTGTTCGATCATTTCTAGGATTCTGCAATTTTTACCGGAAATTCATTGCCAACTTTTCCTCCATCGCTCAACCCCTCATTGATCTGACAAAAAAGTCCTCCACGTGGCACTGGGATCAACCCCAACAGGATGCATTCTCAACTTTGAAAAGTCTGTTCTTAAAATCACCAGTCCTCCAACTCCCTGATCCACGTCTCCCCTTCTTCGTCATGACCGACGCTTCTTTAGTCACAACTGGAGGCGTTCTGATGCAGAGAGACATTAACGGAGATCTCCACCCTTGCGCTTTTCTATCAAAAACTTTATCTCCCACTGAACGAAACTATGACATTTATGATCGAGAACTGCTTGCTGTCATACACGCACTTTACGAGTGGCGTCATTATCTTCAAGGGACCGACCACCCCATCACTATTCTCACAGACCACAAAAACCTTACTTATTTCAGAGAACCCAGAAAACTGTCCCATCGACAAGCCCGTTGGCTCCTTTTTCTTCAGGATTTCGATCTTTCCTTTACCCACTTACCGGCATCTCGTATGGGACCGGCGGATGCCCTCTCCCGCCTCAACAACGTAGACACTTCTCGTGACAATGCAACTGTCACCCTCCTACCCGACTCTGTCTTCATTCGCGCAATCGACACCGCCCTTGCTGACAAAATTGCCGCCTCTTCTTCCTCCGATCCCCTTGTACTTGATGCCCTTTCAAAGTCTCTCTCTGGTTCACCCCTCTTCCCCCGCTCCATCCTCAACGACTGGATGTTCGACGACGGCAAATTGTACTTCAAAAACCGACTCTACGTCCCGCCTTCCCTGCGTCACGACCTTGTTGCATCCTTACACTCCTCCCCTGCCGGAGGTCATGGCGGAATTTTCCACACCACCCACCTCGTCGCTCGCGACTTTTGGTGGCTGGGCCTCTCCTCCTTCGTCCGCCGCTTCATTACTGGTTGTGCAATCTGCCAACAACACAAGGTTAATACCCACCCGACCACCCCACCCTTATCACCCATCCCTTCTATCACGACTCGCCCCTTTGACCAAATTTCCGTTGACTTGATTACGGATCTTCCTCCCTCCCGTGGTTTCGATGCTATTATGGTCGTGGTCGACCATGGGCTTACTAAGGGGGTAATTCTCTCACCCTGCTCAAAGCAAATTGACGCAGAGGGAATCGCCCAACTATTTTTTGAAAAGGTCTTCCCTAGATTTGGTCTCCATTCCTCAGTAATATCCAACCGTGGACCCCAATTCGCCTCAGCATTCGCTAGAGAATTGTCTCGAATCCTTGACTATGACCTAAAACTCTCCACTGCCTATCATCCCCAAACCGACGGAGAAACCGAACGGGCCAATCAATCATTAGAAACCTATCTCTGTATCTTTTCCGAAGGTCGACCCGATAAATGGGTCAACCTATTACCGATGGCAGAATTCTCCCATAACGCTAATGTTCACGCTTCCACAAAGAAAACCCCATTCTCCCTCATGATTGGCTACGAACCTAGAGCTTATCCACCTTTGGGAAAAACGTTTATTCCTGCTCTGGAAAAACGACTTTCCCTCCTAGAGGAAGCCCGCACGGAAGCACTTGCTGCTCATCAGAACGCCGCTCGAATCATGAAAGAAAGAATCAATTCAAAGTTCAAACCATGGAAAGTAGGCGATAAAGTGTGGTTAGAAGCCAAGAACCTCCGGTTCCGTCACACCTCACGGAAACTATTACCTAGACGAGAAGGACCTTTTGAAATCACCAGGGTAATATCACCCCTAGCTTACGAGCTGAAACTCCCCACTTCCTGGAAAATCCATAACGTTTTCCACGCCTCCCTTCTCACACCCTATCGAGAAACTGCCGAACACGGTCCCAACTTCTTAAAACCTCCGTCTGAAGAAATAGAAGGCGAGGAAGAATGGGAAGTGGAAGACATTCTCAATCACCGAGGAACACGAGGACGATGGCAATACCTCATAAAATGGAAAGGGTACTCGTCGGCCGAAAATACGTGGGAACCCCCATCCAACCTAGGAAATGCATCCGAAGTTTTGGAAAACTATAAAAGACGACGAAATCTTTAAACTCCGTCCCAACCACTCTTGACCCTCTACAACCATCATGTCCTCCAACGTCGCCACTCCCACTACCTTCATCCGAGTCTATGCCCAACATCTCCCTGATCACCATCGCCGCATTCTGTACGCAGGTATCCTTGCCGACCCTCGAGCACTATTCCTCATTGAAAAGGACCCCCTTTGGGACCGAGCCATCACCCTCCAGGCCTTGGTACGTTTGTACCACCAAACCCTTACTCACCACCTCCTCTACGAGCGCCTTCACTCTGGAGCGTCCCACACCACCCACCAAACCCTCGCCGACTCCCAAGGTCTCATCCGCCACCATGTCCTCGACCTCTTGCACTATGAAGGCTTCTGGGGATTCGTTAACCGAGTCCCAAACTCCTCTCTCCAGCATCTCCTCATACCGCTCATCACGTCCCTCTCTCCTTCCGAAGAGGATGTATACAACGGTTTAGTACCCGTCCAAACTTCGCATATCACTCCCCGACTCGTACCTAGCGGACCGGCAGCTCCTCCTGCCTATCCTTCACGATGCTCCCCTCCCGCGTCTCCTCCCTACCATCCACGCACACCATCCCCGGCCCCCACTGCTTCTCCCATACGAGTCCTTCGCCGACGAACCAGACCAGACAGCCCCTATCCCAGATTACAGATAGACACTCCGCCGTCGTCGACCTCCTCCTCCACGTCCTATGGGAGTCCCATCTCTCCCACGCTACCCACTCCCCCTTCGCAGGTCGACCGGGATACAATCATCGCAGATACTACCCCTGGGACTATCGTCAACCCCATCAATGTCGACTCCCCTCAGAATCCGCCCCGACTCGGACAATGCTTCAAATGTCAAGTATGGGGACATTGGCATGGGGAATGTATCCGCTTTCGTTGCCCTCATTGTTTTCTGTGGGCACCGGGTCACCCCGCTAGGATGTGTCCAACTCGATGGTGTTCCCATTGCAGGAGAAGCGGACATCCTCTCGACGCATGTCCTTTTATTAGAGGAAACAACCCACCCGTGGATAGTGACGATGAATCTTGAAGAGGTCTTCAAGAAGGCTTAGTTGGGGGGTAATGTTACAAACGGACTCTTATTTCGTTTATTTCCTTTTGCTGTTCCCTTTTGTTCACAGCACCGGAGCTGTGCACCCCTTTCTTGGAATATTCTCCGGAACATTCTAGTAAGACTACCACTTATGTACTTGGTCTGTGCACCGTCTCAGACC
>JBBPMM010000771.1:0-13391 GCA_038090335.1 Solioccasus polychromus
GATTACATTTGATTATGATATGCGTACGATACGAATACAATAGATTACTGTTCCGAGCTGCCGAATATGATACGAATACAATAGGATACTTCGTTGATCGTATTTTAATCATAATCGGTCAGCACTGTTCGGTAGGGTACATATACCCTTCATTTTTCTTACACCTTGTTATTGCTCTGCAACCATGTTTCGGATTTGAGAAAACATGGGCTAAATATGCCGAGATTGTTAATGTCTAGTTGCTGCCATGTTAATTGATTCGTCAAGGAACTCGCTATGCTCAAAGCACCGGCACACCGGGATTACTGTCACCCATTCGTGTGTAAGAGTGCGGTGCAGGCAATCAGCCAATTCCGATGACGTGGCGACAGTAGGATTCAGGGAAGCCCCTGCTTGTCGTGATCATGGGTGTGCCGTGGTCGATTCTCTCTCATTTTCCACTTTGTCGCACAGAGAGAATGCTGGCTCGCCCTTCAGGAATCGGTAGCAGTGCAGCTTCAGGCGCGCCAAGTCCCCGACTCCCGATAGGAACGAGGGAAAACTTAGAGCATAGCAAAAGCGAGGCAACACTTCAGCATTTCAGCATGGGTTATCAATTGCACAGATGACACCACCACTATATAACACATACAAGGGCAATAATATTTTCATTATGTCAAAAAGTCAAAAAAACCAAGATCAATGTTAAATTCAACTGCCAGTTTCTGCCATAACCCAATCATCTTCAGCCACCAAGCTCCTTTTTGTGGTATCCTGGCAACATCAACAGTATTGAGCATTACACCTTGCTGAGCAATTATGAGTCCATTTAGGGCTAAGTTTGTGAAATTAAATCATGCTGATAAAGTTTGTACAATGCACTTTTGAATAATAAAAGTGTCATTGACAACAAGAGACTAGGATCTAGGTCAAAAACATCAACAATTTTGATTAAGACAACACAGAATGGTGTGTTGGAATTAGCAATCACGCGCACAGCCACGACACCGGGCTGACTGGACTACCGGTCTGCAGTAACCCGTAACCGCGAGGAGCGCACAATCGCTCTTTCACAGTGATCCTACTTAGAATCAATCATTCGTCGTTTTGGATTCAACGAACTCAAACCCGTCTCGTCGCCAATGGAGCCCCACACCAAGCTAACCAGCACCCAGTCCCCTTTGACAGGCACCGAATATGCTGCCATGCAGCACATCCCATACCGTGAAGCCGTCGGCTCACTCACGTATGCTGCGCTCGGCATGCGCCCCGACATTTCCTATGCTGTATCAACTGTCTCACGCTTCTCGAGCAACCCCAGAATGCCCCATTGGGAGGCCGTACATTGTATCTACAAGTACCTAATCAGAACAAAAGATCTATGACTAATGTATGGAGGAGTAAAGAAGCCATTGGAAGGATACACAGACGCAGACGGCAGCATGGCTGAAGATCGCAAAGCCGTTTCAGGCTATGCTTTTCTGATCGACGGCAGCGCCATATCCTGGGCATCGAAGAAGCAAGAAATCGTTTTTCTCTCAACCACTGAAAGCAAATACGTCGCTGCAATGCATGCCACCAAGGAAGCCCTATGGCTGTGCTCATTTATCAGTGAAATCCTTGCCCCGCTCGACGCACCCATCACTCTATTCTCGGACAATCAATCCACCATTGCGCTCGCAAAGGACCATCAGTATCACGCCCGCACGAAACATATCGATATCCATTTCCATTTCATTCGTTGGGTCATTGACGATGGCAAAATTCATCTTGTATTTTGTCCTACAAACGACATGGTCGCCGACACACTCACGAAGGCCCTCCCGTCGCCCAAGGTCAAGCACTTCGCTACTGAACTCGGACTGCGCATGGCTTGAGGGGGAGTGTTGGAATTAGCAATCACACGTGCAGCCACGACACCGGGCCGACCGGACTACTGGTCTGCACATGGCGCACTACGTTCACATTCCTCTGTCATTTGTCTTTGTCATACGAGCACATTGTACTTACTGCATATTTAATATTTCTTTTCGTCCTATGCTCGGATCTCTACTAGATCCTCTATCCCCATTTCTATACTATTTAGTTACTTTTCATATATAAGTACTTTGTATTTCAGTCGAACACCTCAGTCCGTTGTTCACAAACTGAGGTGAGTTAAAGACTTGTACACTATTTACCTACTCGAGCTAACTAGTACGTAGTTCGTTCCACTCGATAGGTAAATTGCCTGAATATAGTCCGTTGTTCACGAACTGAGTTCGTTCCACTCGATAGCTTTTCTTTCATGGTGTGTTGCAGAACAATTGTTGGCCAATCATGACCAATGGTAGTCAGCTCAACTTTTCTGCATTGTGTTTTTGCCAACCTCATTTATCACCTCATTTCTTGCATTGCATTCACTTTTTCAACAGATTCTTGTTTTCACTCATGGATTTGATCAACCTTGAGTCTATCAATGATTTTTGAGCCATATTCATGATGGAGGATGCAAATAAGTCTGTGTCCATCAGAATGAACAGAATTATAGTCAAAAAGAAAGTAAGCCACCATTAAGTGACAAAGAAATTCCAGACACATACATACACACAACCATGTATAATCAAGAACATGCTTGATGGAGCCAGAACAGGTTTTTCATTGTGGTCTTGCCTGAAACATAGGACAAACATATGCAATGTTTTGGATGCATTGCACAATGTCATCTATTGGAACATCATAATGAGACCATGTGAGACAGTTTATGTGTTACGCTAGGGCTTAGTAACCTAGCTAGTAATAGAGATGATAGAACCTGAAGTGCAACTCTGGTCGAGGTCGTGGCCAGATCCCTATAAGGATGATGACAAGTACGATGGTACCTTCCTGGACGAAGGTGTAGCGAATAGCAAGGTCCCATTGGAGGACGGTGGCAACAAGGATAAAGATGTTAAGAGGCAGCTTGCCGATTAGTGATCTCACCCTTAGGGTGGCTTGCTGGTTACTAGGCTTTATATGTGTAGAACTAGCTAAGGTACAGAGAGTAGCGTCTGGGTATTTATAGGTAAAGGAAGGGCGCACAGACCATGCACCAAGAAGGAACTATTCTAGAATGTTCCGGAGTATACTACTCATACTACTAGGAAAGGTGGGGCACAGCTCCGGTGCTGTGAGGACAAAAGGGAATGCTGACTAAGTGAAAGAAATAGGGGTCCATAGTTACACATAACATTACCCCCTGTTTAAGCATTTGAGAACCTCCTCAAACTTCTTCATCCAATATCGGGGGGTTATTCCCACGCGAGTTAGGACAGAAGCCTCTCAAGTGTCCAGTTACCCTGCAGAAAGGACATGGTAAACCGTGGCAGAGGTGTGCTGGGTGACTGGGTTTCCAGAGGAAGCATCATGGGCAGCGAAATTTAATACAGTCACCGTGCCAATGTCCCCACTCTTGGCACTTGAAACATTGGCCAAGGTGAGGTGGGTCCTGGGGATTCTCCACGTCGATAGGGTTTGCTGGGGAGCCAACCTGGGAATCAGGAATGACAATGTCCCAGTCTATACTAGGTGGAGGCCTAACTTGTAGGACTGGGGATACGGGACTCCTGTAGGACGAGGAGGAGGTGGAAGAGGGAGGGGTTTCTACCCGTAAGGTGGGATAAGGACTGGAGTGTTGAGCCCATCGATGAAGGGTTCGTGGAGGAGAAGTGTTTGGAGGGGAAGGTGTTTGAGGGTGGTAGACTGGGGATGCTGGAGGGGGAGCAGCTGCATGAGGTGGAGGTACGTATGAAGGAGGATTGGGAGGTCCCACTGGGACCAACCTCGGTAGGATGTGGGAGGTATTTGTCACCATCACCCCGTCATAGATGTCTTCTTCATCAGACATAAGGGAGGTAATGAGGGGGAGGATAATATCTTGGAGAGTGGAGCGGGGGGTTTGGTTGACAAACTTCCAGAATCCTTCATAGTGAAGGAGATCGAGGACGTGGTGGCAGATGAGGGCTTGGAAGTTGGCAAGGGTCTGATGAAGGACATGGGAGGCTCCCGAGTGGAGTCGTTCGTATAATAAATGGTGAGTGAGGGTTTGATGGTAGAGGCGTACCAGCGCTTGTAGGGTGATAGCTCTATCCCAAAGATTATCCTTTTCTAGTAAGAACATAATGCGAGGGTTGGCGAGGACGGATGCATAGAGGATGCGACGTTGGTGATCAGGGAGACGGTGGGCATAGATGGGGATGAATGTAGTGGGGTTAGCAACATTGGAAGACATGGTGGTCGATGGTTAAGAGTGGTTGGGTCGGAGTTCAAAGGTTTCGTCACTCTTTATACTCTCTTAGGGCTTCTGTGGCGTTTCCCAGGTTGGATTCGGGTTCCCACGTGTTTTTGGCCGAAGAGTACCCTTTCCATTTGATGAGGTATTGCCTCCGTCCTCATGTCCCTCGGTGATTGATGATGTCTTCGACTTCCCATTCTTCTTCACCTTCTATCTCCTCAGGAGGAGGTTGCAGGAAGTTAGGGCCATGTTCCGCCGTTTCCCTGTACGGGGAGAGGAGAGAGGCATGGAAGACATTGTGGATTTTCCATGTAGGTGGGAGTTTTAGCTCGTAGGCGAGGGGAGAGACGACCTTGGTAATTTCAAAGGGTCCTTCTCGTCTGGGTAGGAGTTTTCAAGATGTGTGGCAGAAGTGAAGGTTCCTTGCTTCTAGCCACACCTTATCGCCTACTTTCCAGGGTTTGAATTTGGAGTGAACTCTTTCTTTCATCATTCTGGCGGTGTTCTCATGGGCTGCCAATGCTTCCTTTCAAGCTTCTTCCAGGAGGGAAAGATGTTTTTCCAGTGCTGGGATAAAGGTTTTTCCTAAAGGTGGGTATGCTCTGGGCTCGTACCCTAGCATGAGGGAAAATGGGGTTTTCTTAGTAGAAGCATGAACATTGGCATTGTGGGAGAACTCTGCCATGGGTAGTAGTTCGACCCATTTGTCGGGTCATCCCTCAGAGAAGATTCGAAGGAAGGTTTCCAGGGACTGGTTTGCCCGTTTGGTTTCTCCATCAGTTTGCGGGTGATATGCAGTGGAAAGTCACAGGTTGTACCCGAGTAGTCTAGATAGTTCTCTTGCGAATGCAGAGGCAAATTGTGGGCCGTGGTCAGATATGACAGACGAGTGAAGACCGAATCTGGGGAAAACCTTTTCTAGGAATAGTTGAGCGACTCCTTCTGCATCAATAGTTTTCGAACATGGGGAAAGAATTACCCCCTTTGTAAGGCCGTGGTCAACCACGACCATAATAGAATCAAAACCGGCAACAGGAGGAAAATCGGTGACTAAGTCAACCGAAATGTGCTCAAAAGGGTGGCTGGCGGACGAGGAAATGGGGGAGAGCAGAGGAGCAGTGGGGTGGGTGATGATTTTATTCTGCTGGCAAACGGCGCAGCCAGTGATGAATCGATGGACAAAGGTGGAGAGACTAGGCCACCAAAAGTCGCGTGACAAAAGAGCGGTGGTGCGGAAGATACCACCGTGACCACCAGCGAATGAGGAGTGAATGGAGGACACAAGGGTGTGGCGGAGAGGTTCAGGGACATAGAGACGATGTTTGAAATAAAGTTTCCCGTCATTGAAAGACCAGTCAGCGAGGTGGGAACGAGGGAAGAGAGGGGAATTAGATGTGGCTTTGGAAATAGCATCCAAGACAAGGGGATCGGAGGAAGAGGACACGGCAATCTTATCAGCGAGAGAGGTATCGATCATCCAAACAAAAACGGAGTCTGGGAGGAGGGTCGTGGTGGTGTTATCGTCAGTGGTGTCAAGTGTGTCCTTCCAAGAAAGGGTGTCCGCTGGTCCCATAGACAAGGCAGGGAGATGTGTAAAGACCAAGTCGAAGTCCTGGAGGAAGAGAAGCCAGCAGGCTTGATGACGGGATAGCTTCCTAGGTTCCTGGAAGTAAGTTAGGTTTTTGTGATCCGTGAGGACAGTAACGGGATTGGTGGTTCCCTGGAGGTAGTGTCGCCACTCATATAGGGTGTGGATGATGGCTAGGAGTTCCCAATCATAAATATCATAATTGCGTTCCGTGGGGGACAAGGTTTTAGAAAGGTAAGCGCAAGGATGGAGATCGCCGTTGGAATCTTTTTGCATCAGGACTCCACCAGTGGCAACAAGGGATGCATCGGTCATAATGAAGAACGGGTGGGTTGGGTCGGGAAGGCGAAGGATGGGAGCAGTGAGGAAAAGGTCTTTGAGGGTGTGGAAGGCTTTGTCCTGTGGTGCGTCCCAATGCCAGGGGGAGGATTTCTTGGTTAGGTCAATGAGTGGTTGTGCAATGGAGGAGAAGTTGGCAATGAATTTGCGATAGAAGTTGCAAAAACCAAGGAATGAGCGAACTGCGTGGAGAGAGTGAGGGGGTTCCCAGGAACGTATCGCATTCAGTTTAGTGGGGTCCATAGCGGCACAATGATTTCCAATGATCATTCCAAGGTATTCCACTTCGGCAGCATTGAAAACACATTTTGACAGTTTCAGGGAAAGGTGGAGTTCCCACAGTCGTTGAAGGACTCGCTTTGTATGGGAGGTATGGGTGTTGGGGTCAGAGGAATGGATGAGGATATCGTCCATGTATATGACTAGCCACCCTTCGGAGAGGAGGTCATGGAAGGCGTCATTCATGAAAGCTTGGAATGTGGCAGGGGAATTACACAGGCCAAAAAACATAATGGTGAATAGACTGAAAGGTGGTTGGATGGACTATTAGTCCTGGCCACCTGGGAATAGTCTGAGGTGTATTGGGGAGTGAGTATGTTCGCCCCAGAGGGACTCTAGTGGAGTAGGGTTAGTCCTAGAACAAAGTAGGTTGCATACAAAGTAGTCTGGACGTATTCCGGACTGTCGAAGGTAGTAGTCCAGTAGATGTAGAGCGTGATAAGGCGTGAAGACTGGCGGTACAGTCCTGAAAACGGTGCGTTCGATGGTGAACGATGAGGGAGATGGTTTCCCAACAATGATGGTAAGTGAGCAAATGGTAGCTGTCATTTCAAATGATGAATACAGAATTTTATAGTCCGGGTACACCCGGACTTCTAAGTACCACATGGAAGAAGTACCTGATGACATAATAAGAATGAGAAAAGGCCTGAACGTCAAAAGAGACATCGAAGCCATGAGCATAAGGGTAAGTAATGGAAAGGACTAATGAGAAGAGTAAGGGAATAATAAATGGGTAAGATAAGAAATAGTCCAGTCGGTATACGTACGAGTCCGGTCAGTCTATAGTAAACTGGGTGATCTATCGGTCTGGACTATCGTTAGATGTAAGGGAACGAAGTTAATAAAATAATAAGAGTGTAGGAAATATATAAAATGAAGGGATATGCACGTAGAGGTGCACCAACCTCTACAACAGTCGGTTCAAATAGGCCAAATGGGGTGATAAAGGCTGCTTTCCAGCGATCTTCGGGTCAGATGAGAATGTTGTTGTATCCCCATCGTACATCGAATTTGGTGAAGATGGTGGAAGCTCTGAGCTTATCAAGGAGATCAGAGATGAGTGGTAGGGGATAGGCATTCTTTATGGTGTGTGAATTCAGGTATCGATAATCTTGGCAAGGTCAGAGGGATCCATCCTTCTTTCCGATGAAAAAGAACAGGGATGCCTGGGGGGATTTGAAGGGGACGATTCGTCCTGTGCGAAGGTGTTTGTCGACGAACTCCCTACAAGTTTGTAGTTCTTTAGGGTTAAGTGGGTAAATTTTAGCGACTTTAGGTATGAAGGAGTTGTCTAGTTCAATGGCGTGGTCGAACGGTCTGGATGGGGGCAAGAGATCGTGTGTTTTTTCTGCAAACACATCTGAATATTCGAAGTATTTGGCAGGTAGAGTATGCTCCTGTTTCGGAGCAGTTGCTGCTGCTTTGGTGGCTATAGTGGTTTTTCGGAGGGAGGCGATAAGATATCATTGGTCATCGACTACCAGTGGGGGGAGGTCTGGAATAGAGATTTGTCGAGTGGTCCAATTGATTATCGGGTTTACTTTCGTTAGCCAGGGAAGGCCTAGAATGGCTCAGTCTTCTCCACAGTGGAGAATGAGGAACCGAACAACCTCTTCTCTATCTCCTATTCATAGTACAAGACTGGTTTCTTTTCTAATGAATCCTCCTTGGTTTGTCGTTCCATCTACGTTCAAGGCTTTGATCAGGAGTTTCAACTGAGAGGTTGGGAATTGGTATTTAGCAATGATAGTTGGATCCACGAAATTTTCGGTTGCGCCAGAGTCCAACACAGCATTGAGTTCAGCAGTTTGAGCTCCATGCAAAAGAGAGATAGGGATACGAATCGATTTCTCTTTCTTACTAGTACAGAGTATGGGAGCTAATCGTTCTGGAGGGGGAGACGCTGATACTTCCCTCTGGATTAAAAATCCCAATTGTGGTATGCAGTTATCCGGGCTACTCTTTCTTCACCCTCTTCTTCTTCAAAGCAAGTCTTTAGGACCCGAATCATCTCCTTGGGATCCACTTTCTTTCCTTCAAGGACTTTTAAGTACTTGTCCAGGTCCGACGGTTCTTTGGGAGGTTCAGATTTGGTGGACATGGCAGCAATTCGTGCGGGGTTTCGCAGGGGATGAGTAGGGGTATTTGATCCGGTCTTGTTGTCTTTTGGGTGGTTCCTTGCCACACATCCTTGTTTATGGCAAATAAAGCATCGCCCTTCCTTGATGTGGCAAGCTTTTTCCACAGGGGAGAGTCGAACAGTGTCGACTTCCATGGCATTGGGGTCTCTCCTGGAGGGGTTTGCATTTTGCCATCCCAACCCTTTTCTCATATCCTTGATTCACTCCTGTTGAGCATGGAACTTACTTGCTTGCTCCATCCATCCTTGTAAAGTGGTTGGGACGTTGGCCATAGAAAGGATGTTATTGATGAGTTTTTCGTCCAATCCTCGTCCAAAGTTGTCGATTAGGGATTCTTCATCAACAACTCATGCTTGGGAGGTGGCTAGAGAGAAATCCGCCACATACTTGGCGAACCCATCCTTATCCTTGGTATTCTGGGTGAGGGTTCTAAGAGTCTGACAAGCCCAATTGGCGATGTCGAATGGAAAGAATGTTTTAGAGAAGTCTTCTGCCATTTTAGCATAGGTTTTCTCTTCTGCACTGACAGAGGGATCCTCGAGTTTGTAGAACCATCCTTCAGAAAAGGTCCTTCCTCTTCCCTTGCTCATCTTGTTAAGGGCGGTAAGGATCATTGATTTTTCATCATACAAGTCCACGTTCATTGAGAAGTAAGCCTTCATGGCAAGCATCCATCTCATTGTGTCTTCAGAGTCCCCGGAGAAGTCATCAGGGAGACTGGCTTTGAGTTCCAATCAAGACATTTTTCTAGTTTCTGCTCGTCGGGCTTGTTCTTCTTCCTCCCTTCTGATTTGTGTGCTTTCTTTGGCTACCTGTCTGCGAAATTCTTCTCTTTCGGCTTCTTCTCTTAGCCACTCCTGGTGCTCCCTTTCAAGCCTGTCGATGGTCTGCTGATCAAGCTGGTGGACTGGGTCCAGATCCACTTCGATTTCGGTTTCTGACTCAGTTTCTGAGTCAGAGATACTGGGGGTGTATTCTGGGTTGGCTGCGCTTCGGGAGGGTCCTTCAGCAAACAGAGAGGGGAAGACGTCAGCGTATGGGGTGGAATAAGTCTTTTTCTTTTTCTTTCTATAAGTGGTAGGGTATGCTGGACCCCGGGGTGGTACTATGGTGGAGAGGGTATGACCCTTCTAGATAGAGGGGTTGAGGAGAGCAGCTAGTTCTTTTGTTACGCTAGGGCTTAGTAACCTAGCTAGTAATAGAGATGATAGAACCTGAAGTGCAACTCTGGTCAAGGTCATGGCCAGATCCCTATAAGGATGATGATGAGTATGATGGTACCTTCCTGGACAAAGGCATAGCGAATAGCAAGGTCCTGTTGGAGGACGGTGGCAATGAGGATAAAGATGTTAAGAGGCAGCTTGCCAATTAGTGATCTCACCCTTAGGGTGGCTTGCTGGTTACTAGGCTTTATATGTGTAGAACTAGCTAAGGTACAGAGAGTAGTGTCTGGGGTATTTATAGGTAAAGGAAGGGCGCACAGACCATGCACCAAGAAGGAACTATTCTAGAATGTTCCGGAGTATACTACTCGTACTACTAGGAAAGGTGGGGCACAGCTCCAGTGCTGTGAGGACAAAAGGGAATGCTGACTAAGTGAAAGAAATAGGGGTCCATAGTTACACATAACATTATGGGGTCATAAGTCCAAGGAAGGAGACTCTGATCTAGGGGTTCATGGGCTGCATACATGGTCAAAGGGGGCTGTTGCAGAGCTGCAGTGTGTTACGCTGAGGCTAGTAACTCAGCTAGTAACTGCAAAGATACACCCGGTGGTATATACTGATATGGCAGCAAGGTAATCCCAGGATGATTACGACTAGTACGGTGGTCTCCCAATAGAGGGCATCAACGCGACAGTAAGGAAGATCCTGTACAGTGGCAATGAAGATGATCAGTTGGTATGTCACCCCTCGATGAGTGACAAGACTCCTTAGTGTGGTAGCTGAGAGTACTGGAATAGTGGCGATAATCTCGCTCGTCCTGAGCGGCTTGCTGGTTACTAGGCTTGGATTGCGTAGAACTAGCTGAGGTACAAAGGTAAAGAGGTCTACCTATTTATAGGTAGAGGATACGCGCACAGACCAAGGAGAAAAAGGGAAACTATCTAGAAAGTTCCGGAGGATTTGTAGTTATAAAAGGTAACCTTGGGCTCCGGTGCTACAAGGCAAAACGGGACAAAACAGAATACGGAAAGAATAGGAATAAGACTTTGGAGTGAGTAGGAAATACACAGGGAGGGTAGGAAAAGAAAGGAACAGGGGTCCATAACCGTAACACAGTGACAAGAATACCATAAAGGTGCTCAAAAAAGCAGAGATAGAGCTGGGTAAGCAGTCCAGGCTTTCTGATAGTAAAAAACACAAGCAAGCTTATCATGGACAGCATTCATTGTAGACTTGTGGAATGAAGTACTTTGGCACATAAAGTCAGTCAGGAGGACTTGCATGAAGGATTTCTTGAATGTCTTCTTATGAACCAAGTTTGTACATACATGCTGCAGTGCATACAACTTCAGCAGGGAGAGTGTTTAGATTATGCTCAACAACTTTATCCATATAATACAACTACCTCAGTAGTTTTAGCAAGCATGGAGGGACAGCTGTGGATGACAGAACAATAGGATGACATTGCATTAGTTTACTCAACAGCCAACAGTGTGTGTATTTAGGACTTGTGAAGTCTACTGATGACTTGACAGGGCTAACATGTGTGGCATAGTCATGAATAAAGATGCTCAAACCATCATATGTAATGGAACCTAAAAATTCCATGCTACACAAGAAACAAATCAAAGAGTGTTGTTCAAGTGCATTTTTCAACCATACACAGAAGTTGAAAGGAGTTTCAAAGCATTCCAAGTTAAATTGGGGGTGATAAATAGGATCATAGAAGATAGGTTAATTTTTAAAGTTGTGAGAGCCATCCAGAGGACAGAATGTAGAAAAAACTCTGTAGAGCTGTAGAAATGGTAGTAGTCACTAAAGAAAAATAACTAAACTACCAAAGGTTCCAAGTACGCTTTACGCTTATGTAATCCGGTGGCTGTACAACCGCACACCGTATGTCGAATGTCCAACACAGAACCGTTGTTCAAGTACACGAGGCACTACACAGGCTGCCTTTTCAACGAACCCGTCGAGCGAGAGGTCAGCACTAAAGCGGATTCAATGCCGAAGTGCTGAGGAAATACTCACATTGTTACGACGTACTACAAGAAAAAGGAAAAAATGTCGCCCGCAAAGGCCATCGTTGGACTGTACAGTATTATATAACATTTTCGTGCGAACTAGCTACCGTGGGAATTTGAAGGCAAGTCGTTAGGTAGGAAACCAGCACGAATCTGGCTGTGAAAACCCTCCCCCACTACCGTGGGAGTCGGGGATACCGCTCACCGCGTCCGACGGACTCGGGGAAAACATCCGGTTCATTTCGGCCGGATTCACGAACGTCGGGGATGTCATTCAAGACCTAAACCACCTCCTTGGGCTCCCGGCGGGACGTATCCGCCGAGGACCAGACGATGATGAAGGACTGCCTCGGCTCATGCATGTATAAATGTACCTGTTGGAATTAGCAATCACGCGCGCAGCCACGACACCGGGCCGACCGGACTACCGGTGCGCACATGGCGCACAACGTTTACATTCCTCCGTTATATGTCTTCGTCATACGAGCACATTGTACTTACCGCGTATTTAATATTTCTCTTCGTCCTATGCTCGGATCTCTACTAGATCCTTTATCCCCATTTCTACACTATTTAGTTACTTTTCGTATATAAGTACCTTGTATTTCGGTCGAACACCTCAGTCCGTTGTTCACGAACTGAGGTGAGTTAAAGACTTGTATGCTATTTACCTACTCGAGCTAACTAGTACGTAGTTCGTTCACTCGATAGGTAAATCGCCCCTGAATATAGTCCGTTGTTCACGAACTGAGTTTGTTCACTCGATAGCATTTCTTTCAAATGACGCGGTGAACGAAGCAGAGGGCGCTATTGGGGGTCAGTTTCGGAAAGTGGTATCAGACCCCGGATCACGTTGGGATATAGTGGATGTGGCGCGGGTGCGAGTGCGGGTGCCGTCGGTGTCGGACTGGGAGAGAATGCCCCTCGGAATGGGATGGGTCATGATCTCAAGTGGCACATGTTCCATAAATAGTACTACGGTCGATATCCAACATCGCGAGCCGTACCAAGTACATCAACATACTTTGGTGAGACGTCACGCAACATCTCCACCACGCACTTCCTCTAGAATCTCCCTTTCCTCTATCTGTATATCCTCATCTTGCTCCTGCACGTTTCGTCCCTCCGCAAACGTGATCCCATTTCCACCCGCTACGCCACGCCTGAGCGTGGAGCTGAACCCGAAGTCTGAGTCTATGTGTGACCCACGTCGACCGCGAAGATCATGTGCATACAATGCACGCACGCTCAGGATGAAACGCGGAGCGAGCGTGAATGCAGGCACATACATAAGGATTCCCACAGGTAATTGCCACCATCCAGGAATATTCACACCGGGGGCAACTGTGATGACATTCATGACGTTCATGAAGAACATCCTATAAATGACCGAATTCATAATATAACTTGAGCATGAGCAAGGATCGAAATTGGGATGGATGGGGTTGTTGGACGTACGCGAGAAAGTAGAAAATGCCTTCCTTGACAAAAAGGTTAACATAACAGCTGAGTTGCCATGTTTTCGTCGATTTGTACATCTGATACGACTGCAAAATGAACTGGGCAATCACAAAGCTGCACAGCATAAAGGCGAAGAAGAGTTGGAATCCGCAAATCACC
>JBBPMM010000772.1:0-13387 GCA_038090335.1 Solioccasus polychromus
ATTAGAATGTACGGTGATCTGATTACTATAGACGTGCAATGAGCTAAAATGGATATCGCGCCTTCCCGAGTGTCTCGTGCTGTGCTTAGATACCTCGCGCCGACGCTGAACTAGTTCCACAGTTCAGAACGAGATCGATCTCAAAACACTACATTCGTGGGATCCGCTAGAGAACGTCGCGTATATGAGAGTTTAGAGAGCTCTCACTTGAAGCCAGGATGTACTATGCCAGTACACGTGCAGCGATCTGATCCCCCCAGCTTTCGTCTTGGCGTCAACAATACTTCTGGAAAACTTTTTGCCTTCTCTAAAGCAAGTTCTGGTTTCAAATTCGCGGGCTACTTAACGGGGATTGTATGTAAAAAGCACGTATATTATGAATCTCGAGACGCTAAGTCGTCGAGCTCAACCATGGAATCAACAATTCCCAGCGTAAGAATTTGCCCATAGCTCACTCCTCCATTGATTTTGACACTTTCTATTGAAGCATACGCAAGTACTTGTTATCGGTGGTGGCCCGGCAGGAAGCTACACCGCGACTGCACTCGCGAGAGAAGGGCTGCAGGTTGTGTTGCTTGAGGCCACACAGTTCCCAAGGTCTATTTCGAGATTGTTTTTATGGTGCAATATTCTTACAAGCTGCAGGTATCATATTGGCGAGAGTTTGCTGCCTTCTGTTCGGCACTTTCTCAGGTTTATCGGCGCGGAACGAAAGTTAGTTGAATATGGATTCAAACACAAGGTAAAGCAGCATTTCATGACATCCTGTACTGCTCGCAACGCATGTTAATTCCTTGATACCCTTTCTAGCCGGGTGCAGCCATCAAGTTTAGTCAGTTCAAGCGGGAAGGTTGTATGTGACCGATACAAGAGTTTCTAGTTCGTATTTTGACCCTTGAGTAAGACACAGACTTTCTTGCGTTGGGGCACAGTAACAGTTCATGGAACGTGGTCAGTCTCTGCTTATCGGTCTCTTTTTTGACGACGGACTGCTCATACGATTCATTCAGACGCGTTCCGATTTCGATGGCCTATTGCTTAACCATGCGAGGGAGTCTGGCGTGAGCGTATACGAACGGACGAGGGTAACTTCGCTTCGCTTTTCGGATGCTTCACGTCCCGTAGACGCTGAATGGGGATGCTCTGGCGTGGCCGATCAGAGTGGCAGGATCTCCTTTGACTTTCTGGTTGATGCGACTGGACGAATTGGCTTGATGTCCGATCGATACCTGAAAAATCGACATTACAATGGATCGCTGAGGAATATCGCTGTCTGGGGATACTGGACGGGGGCTGGCGCGTATGGTCTAGGAACTGAGCGCGAAGGCGCACCATGGTTCGAAGCTCTAACAGGCACGTGTAGAAATAATTTTCCCGACAGACCTCCGATTGATTGCGTTTGTGTGTCGTATAGATGACTCGGGCTGGGCGTGGTTAATTCCGCTTCACGACGGCACGACATCTATTGGTGTTGTCGTGAATCAGAAACGATACCAGGAAAAATGCGAAGCGCTTCGAGGGTCATCAATGCTCGCACGTTACCAGGCCCTTTTGTCACTAGCTCCTAATTTGATCCAACTGATTGGTCGTGGAAAGCTGGTTCCAAAATCACCGCCGAACGAACGCGGAGGCTCCGTGGATGCGCTGGTGCGCTCCGTGTCCGATTTCAGTTACTCTTCAACGCAATACGCAGGAGAATCATTTCGTATTGTTGGGGATGCGGGAGGTGCGTGAAAACACTCCCGATTTAAATGTCTATTTCCTGACAAGAAACTCAGCGTTCATTGATCCGCTGTTCTCGTCCGGGGTCCACCTTGCGATGGCATCTGCCTTATGTGCAACTGCTTCAATATGTGCATCCATTCGTGGAGACTGCTCGGAAAGTGCTGCTGCTGCGTGGTACACGAAAAGATTTACCTTAAGTTATACGAGGTGAGACGCAAATAGCCGGCATAGGCTCAGTAATTGATAAGACTCGTCTTAGATTCCAGATGGTCGTTTTGAGCGCCTATGAACAGATCCGAGCGACCCGATTCGACGTCCTGAACGATGTCAATGAAGATGGCTACGAAAGAGCTTTCGCGTCCATCCGCCCTGGTGCGATGTCACGTACCATTAAAGACTCTTGACTAATCAGATGCCTTCTAGTCATCCAAGGAGCGTCCGAAGTGGGCCCACGATTGTCGGAACGGGAACTCCAAAACGCCCTAGACTTTTGTAGCAAATTCTGTCAACCGATATCACCCGAAAAACGCGCGCTCGCCATGCAAAGCGGGCTTCCGGGTAACCTATTCGACGTTACTCTTGAACCGGTGGACCCCAAGGATATTGAACGGGCTTTGGGAAGGGCTGAAACGCTCAATGGGCAGTCTCAGGCGCACATCAACGACGTGATAATGGCAATGGAGCAGACAAATGCACGTCGCGTTGTAGATCGAGAGTATCGCATCAATAATCTAGAGGGGGAAGAGATTGATGGGTACGTGGTAAGGCTGCAAAGAGGGTCGCTGGGTCTATCAACGGTAGGATAGACTATGGTGTGTGAATTTGGCCATGAGCTTTTCTGAATCCTTGTCAATCGACTCATCCTACTCTTCGTTCATTTGCTGAATGTTCGACACATCATACTTGCATATATAAACGCGGAAGTAGTTTTGCGTATATTTTGGCAGACAATGTTATGTATGAGCGAAGTTAGAGTCTCTAACGTACTTATGTCAGCACTAAATAGGGAATCTTTACCCCTGATTGCAACCTTTGAAGGTCGACTTCTTCAATGCTTACATCCACGATACACCTGGAACGAAGTCAAAAACTGATGCTCGGTACAAATCGAAACACACTGTTTAAAAAGGTTTGGAAATATTAAATATAGTCATATTGCCACGCAGAGCACTGACAGCTCCTGATGCCGTACAACACCCGGTAACAATTGTGTTCTTTTTGTTTGAACTTAGTCGCATTCCCCACCAGCCAGGGACAGCTTATCCAACACACGCTATAAGTACGCGCTGACTCATCAGGAGATGGAGACAATTGTTTTGAGCCTCTTTGGAGGAAGATCATCTCCATAAAATAGCAGGCCGAAAAAGACATGGTATTGTGTTTTTTTTTGTTGTTGTCGCACCTCACCGTTTTGCTCAATATGTCCCGAAGAGAGCAATAATTATGCTTCCTACTCGAGGAACAATTGGACAGACTACGGCACTGCGCAAAACGACGTGTAGACGCCCACGAAACAGAGCATCGTTCGGAGTCGCGATGAAGGAGTGCCCTTTGTTTTTGTTACTGTTGATTCTTGGCACTGTGCATGCGACTCCTCTGAGCCGTGATACTGGAAAGGCTCCCCTCAAATTTTATACCAATGTCAATACCGCTGGTTTTAGCAATCTCGTTGAGAAGGACCGGGCTCGCGCACGAGCTCTGCGACGGCTTCCTCATCTCGGTCAACGCAGTACTACCAACGATTCGATCAGTGCTATAAATGCCGCGGTATTTTACACGGCCGAGGTTGGTGTTGGCACCCCGCCCACATACCGTACGTCTGTCACTTTTTCTGCTTTCATAGGTTGAAGCGGCTTTAGACAACCTTTTAATCGACACGGGAAGTTCTCTTACTTGGATTGGAGCAAGTAGCCAATACGTCCCCACTAACTCAAGCGTAAATACTGGCGGCATTGTTGTATGTTTTATCTTGGTTACTCCGGAACCACAGCTCACATTTTTTTTCAGTTTGTAGGGTATGGTTCTGGGGCGTTCGCGGGAGAGGAGTGGCTTGACACCGTCACCCTCACACCTGAATTAGTAATTCACCGGCAATCGATCGGCGTCGCTAATTGGTCCATTGGCATTAATGATTTTGACGGTATTCTCGGTCTCGGTCCTGTCGACTTGACTATAGCCACTGTTACCAACGCACTCGAAGTTCCAACCGTCATGGATAATCTCTACTCCCAAAAATTGATATCGCAGGAAGTACTAGGAATCTTCTTTACCCCAGCGTCCGAGTCCCCCAATAACGGGGAGCTCATGTTTGGTGGTTATGATGAGTCGGTGATAACAAGCTCTGTGAACTATGTTCCACTCACGTCAACCTTTCCTGCATCGGAGTATTGGGGTATCGACCAGTCAATCTCCTATGGCGACACAATTATTCTGTCGTTGACTGCTGGTATTGTCGACACTGGAACTACCCTTATCCTCATCGCCACAGGCAAGTACTTTGCTTGGGACTATGTATAAAGTTAATTATTGATCTCCAAGTCCCTTAGACGCATTCCGACAATACCAATCTCTAACGGGTGCAACCCTAGACGACTCCACTGGGCTCCTGACTATCACTCCTTCCCAGTATGCCAATTTGCAAATGTTGTCGTTCAACATCGGAAATACCTCTTATGACCTCATTCCGAACGCACAAATCTGGCCTCGCTCACTAAACAATGCCATGGGCGGCAACTCCAACTCGATCTACCTCATCGTTCACGATATTGGTTTTCCCGACGGGCTAGCGTTTGACTTCATAAATGGTTACAGCTTCCTGTGTGTTTTTGTTTTCTCCCACGAATTCAGCTTCTTAGAGATCTATCGTTCACAGGCAACGATATTACAGTATCTTTGATACCAATCTTCAACACTTCGGAATTGCGAGGACTAAATACACAGATGCCAACACAAATTAGAATCTTCGATGTCGTGTGATCACGATTCACCAAGAAAAGTCTTCTATAGCGGACGAACCTGACATGCGAAACGTCATCCACTATTGATGCTGGACGAAAATCTAGCATTATTCCCTGAACTGCAAGGTTACAGTGGCAGGGTAGCGTTATTTGTTGGTAGCATGGGGGAATGGTCGTAATACTGTGTAGCAGGCGGTCCGGGGCTCCGATGTCCTCTGACGAAAAAAAATGTCGTAGCGTAAAGCTAACCCTCGGTCCCGTCCTCCGAAGAAAAATCGTCTCGATGCCAGCGTTATTTGCGGGGAGAAATAAGCGTACGGGTTTACTGGAGTAAAATTTGGGCCATTGGGGGACGAGTCAACTTTGCCGCTCTGTATCTCCAAGTTCAGATCCAGATTTGAACTCCGCTGAACCATGACCACAAAGTATCTCCGATCTTTGCGGTTTTTCCCTCGGCATTGAGTTTCGGTTGCCAGGCGAGCTCACACTGGTAGCGAGATTTCATGGTACAGCCGAATGCTCATGATTGAGCGAGATGATGATGCAGTGACGACAAGACTAGCTTGCCTTCCAAAAATCAGCGCTGTAACCCCATATGTATTCCTTGGAATCCGCACCCTCGTGATCCTACACATGCTTGGCCGTATGGTGGGAACGGATGTTTTTCGGTCCCATGTGAGCACAACAATTGCCGTTGGGGTGCTTACGCCCCACACCATAGCATTCATCGCCTTTGAACGTTCTATCATTACATATGCGATCGTGTTTTGGATCTCGGCCGCACAGGCCGGCTTAAACCCCCTGTTCGATGCGTTTCCGTGGAGAGTATCGGATGGTATCATGGCATCCTTGACCCGAATCCGGACAGGCTCAGCTGATGCATGTCGAGATGCAGTCCAGTGCGTACCGCTACCTTGTTCGGCAGACGTGCTCTTGGAGGAGGATGCTTCCCTTTCACGAGATTTTTCGTTATCTCGAGTACTCCACATGGACTATAGAAGCTAGCACTTTGGATCTAGCACCTGATAGGTAACCAAGGTATGGAATGACGTTTTCTTCTCTGGGTTGATCACTGATTTTCCCCATAGATATCAGAACCTCGGGTCTAACATGCGTAATTTTCCTCTGCAAAATGCTGTAAGCATGGAGATACCCATTCGCTAAAATCACGTTTCTCTCGGCAACACATGTCATCCCCACTGCGTTCGTGTGGCTCGTTCGCTGTTGCAAGGGAATCTATTTGCGCGCTATATCGCGTCATTTAAGTTCTTGTTTGTGGTATTTAAGGAGCTCGAGGTAAGCCTCTAACTCCTCAGTCCTCTGGATAGATCACCATGTTCCCTTCTAAAGCTCTCCTGTCGTTGATCCTCATCAGCTTGACTGCTGTTGGCGCAAGTCCCCTCAGCCGCGGTACTGGCAAGACTACCCTCAGCTTCGCTACGAAGATTAACCAGAGCGGCACGCTCAGCGTTGCTGACAGGGACCGCGCTCGTGCGCAGGCGCTCAAAAATGTTAACTCTCTGGGTAAACGCACTGGAGACGTCAGTGTCACGAATGCGGCAGTGACGTACACTGCTCAGGTTGGTATCGGTAGTCCCGCGACAGATTGTAAGTTTATCATTCGCGGATTCGGATACGGACTGATCGATCATAGACACACTTTTGATCGATACTGGAAGTTCCAACACATGGCTCGGAGCTAGCAAGTCATACACCCAGACTAGCACCAGCAAAGACACTGGTAATACCGTTGTACGTCTCTGTTACCTTTCGCGTCCTTTGTTTCCGACTTAAATGTGCTCGCAGTCAGTTAGTTATGGTTCTGGTAGTTTCTCTGGGGAGGAGTGGACCGATACCGTCACGCTCGCCTCTGGCTTGGTTATCACCCAACAATCAATAGGAGTTGCTAGTTCTGCTACTGGTTTCTCCGGTGTTGATGGTATCCTCGGTGTTGGCCCCACCGACCTGACAAGCGGCACGGTCAGCAACACGAACACTGTCCCCACGGTTTCGGACAACCTTCTCTCTCAAGGAACGATTTCTGAGGAAGTACTCGGGATCTACTTTGTCCCAGCTTCCGAGTCGAGCAGCACCGGAACGCTTACCTTTGGTGGCGTTGACAACTCTGTCGTCTCCGGCTCAGTGAACTACGTTTCGCTCACGACCACTTCCCCTGCATCGGAATACTGGGGAATCGATCAGTCAATCACTTATGGCGGAACCACTATCCTGTCTTCGACCGCTGGTATTGTCGATACCGGCACCACCCTCATTCTCATCGCCTCGGGTAAGTTACTTGTTGAGACCGATTAGCTTATTACTGGCGGCTTACATCTTTACCATAGACGCATTCTCGAAATACGAGTCCGCAACCGGTGGTACCTTGGACTCCACCACTGGTCTCTTGACCATCACCTCTTCCCAATATTCCAGCCTTCAAACGCTGTCGTTCAACGTTGGAGGCACGTCCTACGACCTTACGCCAAATGCGCAGATCTGGCCCCGTTCCCTCAACTCTGCCATCGGTGGTAGCTCGGGATCTATCTACCTCGTCGTTAGCGACATCGGCACCGCATCCGGCTCTGGTCTCGACTTCATCAACGGCTACACTTTCCTGTACGTGCTGACTATTTCCCTCCAACTCGTGTGCTTGACACCTTTCCCCCCCTTTTCCAGTGAACGCTACTACAGCGTCTTCGATACTACCAATGGGCAGGTCGGCTTTGCTTCCACGGCCTATACCCAGTCGACCGCCAACTAGAATTTCTCTTGTCGTGTCATTCATCCACTGATTCTCGTTGCTGAAAACTGGGTCACATGTCTGCTGTTATTAGGGAGACTATGGGAATTGGTGCACTGGTATCGACGGAAAGTTGTACATACCCCTGTGATTCATACCTTTTTGTGGATATAGATGGAGTGTATATTCGGCCTTGTATTTCTTTCTTTTTCTGAAAAAGTTCCGTGGACCTGATCAAAGGCGAATTGATCGGTGACAGTATGTGTCTCTTCCTGGAGAGTTCTAGATCACACTTGTTTCATTAGCGCGATCTCCATATGTATACACATTACTCCAAGGAATCGAGGACTTTGGATTGATCAATCTACTATGACGAACTTACAAATTTGGGATTCGCAGCGATCAAGGGGATCGTAGATTCTATTATTCTAGAAACGCAAGGACGTACTTTATTCCAGTCAAGAACGCATCTCCTACAGCAGCCGACCTTTCGAGTTCGACGTCTGGAATAATACCGTGATGAGCGCGAGTCCAGGTTCCCTGAACCCACGGTATATCGAGCGACAAGAACGTGATGCTGTACCGGGGTAAGAGTTCTCTAAGCACCCTGTTCTGTAGATAGACTAGACGCATGTAAACGTCAGCGTGAGAGAGCAGTCGCAAACATCTCCGTGTGCTCGCCTTGCACGTTGAATAACAGCGTCCACGGGTCTTCTAAATGGGTGGTGTTCGTAATGTCCGCATTGATCAACGCCAAGAGTTGCAGTGAGAGGATGTGTTCTGCCGAGGCAGTGAGTCGGCGGTGATGAAAACCGGTTCGCAGCATCCAGTCGTGGAATCTCGAACGCGTGCGTGATCGAAGAAGCATAGTCCTCGCGGCGCCACGGCCTGGTAGGCGACACCAGCTACTAGGCCATAACAGTCGCTTCTGTTTGCTCGGGCGAACTTCGCTTTCGATAGCGTGCAAGAGCCGAAACAGGTCCGGCAAAAAACGGGATACGGTGAGATGCACCGCTGCGTTGATGATCTCTAGCGATCGTGGGACCGACGGGTGCATACGGACATCACGGCCGTGATGCGAGTATCCACTGGCAACGGTGATGCGGGATTTATCCACATAATCGGGCACGTGTCTTAAGAAGGACCAGTTACCTGTGTAGGTTTCAGCGGGCGCGCTCAGCGGGCCGCGACCCAAGATAACGAGGTTTGCTCTGCGTGCAGCTGCGAGCCAGTACGACTCGCGTAATCGAACGCCCGTCATCGGATCCAACAGCGGAGACGAGTACTCCCAAGCAGACTCGTTCGGTGCAGAAAAGAGCGTATCGGAGACGATATAATTCACCGCTGCTGATTCGGTCTCGATGAGATCTTGCGTCGTCGGTGGTTTCACGTAACGCGGAGGCGGCACAGCGTTATCAAGATTCTGGTATGGTAAACAGATGTGGTGATGGGTACAAAATTCGTGATACTGGCAGGGAAACGGTTTTCCTTCGACGCGTTCCTGGTGTTGCAGGAGGTGTACGTGAAGGCGGTAGATGTGCTCGCCACCGATCATGGTGATTCGCTTTCCAGCAAGCGACGCACATATGTCAGCGTCATGCACATTAACTCGCCGGCCTCTGAGGGATCGCGGGGTAGAAGGCTCTTTGGGTGCTGAGTTTCCAAGTGACAAATTTTGATGGAAACTGTCAAGAAAAATCTGCAGCCGTTCAAAGGTCGCACTTGAGTGCTTTTTAACGTCGAGTTTGGTCCTTTTTAGTGACTGATCTTCATATGTTTCAAGGAGGGACCACATGGCTTCGTGTACCGAGTCATATCCAGCTTGGAGTGCGTCTTCAGCGAGTAGATGGGCCCAACGTTCGCCAGACGATAAACGAAGATTGTTCATGAATGGAAAAATGAATGTGAAGATGCTGACTGCAAATGCAAGTAGCGACACGAGACAAATTTTTCGTCTTCTCGCCATTCGGTTCGACATGACAAACTGAGTTGAAACCACTATTCATTCCCAAATAGGATTCAAGTTCACAAATAAACAAATAGTAAAATACCAAGTCTGGCTCAAGTCCATCGTCACCAACGATGGAGACAGCGACTCTAACCTCAACAACCGTTCTCGGGAAACGGAAAAAGTCTCGCCTTGTGTTGCGGCTTTCGTCCAGTCCAGCGCCATCCGAAGAAGCTAACACAACAACGTCGACGATCGAATCGATACCCCTCCAAACTAGCAAAAAGTCGCGCTACCCGTGTACATATCCCCAATGCACGAAGTCTTACTCAAAACCGTCTAGATTGGTGGAACATCAAAGGTCACATACGGGAGAGGTGAGGACGTTGACAGTTCATGCTCTACCTTATTTTTCTCATTCACTCTACATAGCGTCCGTTCGCATGTAATTCGTGCGGAAAAACCTACCTGCGGGAAAGCCATTTACAGGCACATAGAAGGAGTCATTTACCTAATTCAGAGAGACCGTACGTGTGTACGAAATCTGCGGAATGTACCAAACGCTTCTGGACGTCTCAAAAACTTGCCGTCCATGAAAACTCTCATAAAGGCAATAAATCTTATATTGTCAGTATCTTCCGTATCCCGTCATTGCAATAATCACGGAATTCGTCTAGTGCACGGAAGCCGGTTGTGACGAGGTTTTTGCCAAGCACCACCACTTGCGTACTCACATCTGTGAAGTACACTCACCACCAGGAACGAAGCCGTACATCTGCTCATACCCTGGATGCACAAAATCGTTTGTATCGAACCCAAAGTTACGAGGTCACTTGAAGACGCATGATGGTGAGCGTCGAAATTCGAACTTGAGCAAACTTATACTGAGATGACACGCACAAGATAAGCGATACACTTGCTCGCATCCTCGTTGTTTACCGGGGACCGAGGGGGATCTTGTTTACTTCGGCACGTGGACGGCCCTGCAAGCGCACATACGAAAAGACCATCCACCAACGTGCTTGCATCCCAAATGTGACGGTCGTACGTTTGCGTCGTCGCACAATCTTAGAGCCCACCAAAAATTGCACGAACAGCAAGAAGCTGAGGCACACCTTTATCACGCCGGTGGAACCGATGATGCAAGCGATGCCGAGGGTTCTCTACGTCGGAAACGAAGACGTGGAGGTGAACTCGGGCGTGACTGGAAATGCGACTACGAAGGCTGCGATAAAGAATTCAAATCAGTGTGTTTTACTTTGAGGGCGCTTCACGATGCTGTTGATTCACATCTTTTGCAGAAAAATGCGCTGACAACACACAATAATGTCATCCATCTTGGTCAACGCAACCACGTGTGCCCCCACGCACATTGCAACAGTGCATTCGGATATAAGCATCTGCTCGAGCGCCATTTAGCCAAGTTGCACACCTTGAAAAGTAACCATGTGGCTTCCGAAGATGAGGCATCAACTACCAACACAGATGACACTATGGACATCGAAGCGATGACTGGTAAAACCTACGCGATTCGCTTACAGAGCGCGACGTCTGTACGGTGCCCATACCCTCACGTTGACGCACTGGTTGCGTCGAGTGTGACCCTAGATCCCTCTGCGTCCTGGTCTAGCAAGACATGCGAGCATGTCTTGATGCGTGCCTACGATCTTCGTCGTCATCTAAAGTCGGATCACGGAGTGGATACGGAAAAAGAGAAGATAGATGCTTGGGTCACGGCGCAGAGGCACGCTCGCACATGTTAGCCCCATTGTCTAGATTCATTTTACTCCCCTACACGTTTTTAAAGCACTCTAAGGGTGGTTCTAGCTTGCCGACGTTACTGTAAGTTCCGACCCTTGGAAGAGTTCCGCCCGCTGTGCCCTTGACATCATTTGATCTGTGGTGAGTAGATCGCCCAGGTTCTGCGCCCCAGAATGTAAAAATATGAACTGAACGTGTCGATTCTGAATCACGTTGTTCTCACGAACAACACGAGTATCCAGTGTCTAGCTCAACCGTATGTGTCACAGCTGTGCATCGAATGTGTGTTATTGTTTGGTTGCCATCGATATGTATTGCCCTGCACTGCGACTCGGCAACTTCATAGTCTCATTCCTTGCGTCTCATTTTTTCATACTTGACGACCTCGACGATGCAGAGGCATAGCTTCAACGCGCTCAACTCGACCTTTATCGTCGACGCCGAGTATGAATTCGTCAAGGAGCTCGGACAAGGTGCCTATGGATGTGTAGTTGCCGCCCGACACAGGAGATCGGGCGAAGGATGTGCGATTAAAAAAATCACCAACATCAATACCAAGGCAGGTGCTCTCATCGTTTTGTATCCATGTATTTCATCTGCTTTTAGCGTATCTTGACGAAGCGATGCCTGCGAGAGATCAGGTGGGTATTTTGGCACACCAGAATATTATGTTCGACTGATGCCGTGTTCTGTAGGCTGTTACACCACTTCAGAGGGCACAAGAACGTGAGCGATATATCGCCCTCGGCGCAATCTCGCGTATGCGGTCGCTGATCCCACTTCGTGGACAGATAACTTGCTTGTATGACATGGACATCGTTTTCCAGCCCAACGGAAACTTTGACGAAGTGTATCTCTATGTCAGTAATTATCAGCTCTTACTCTGAATAATGATCAACGCGATCCATTCGTTCTGCAGGAAGAACTCATGGAAGCAGACCTCCACGCGATCGTGAGAACTCTCCACACCGTTCCCTGCTTGATCGCTTACGCACGTTTATCAGATTCGCTCAGGACAACCGCTCACCGACGCTCACTTCCAGTCGTTCTTATACCAAACGCTGTGCGGTCTAAAGTACATCCACTCTGCCAACGTGCTCCACCGGGATCTCAAACCTGGAAACCTCCTCGTGAATGCCGACTGTGAACTCAAGATCTGTGACTTTGGTCTTGCACGAGGATACACGCCCGGTGGCGGCACTTCCAAGTCGGCTGGAAACCAGGGCTTCATGACAGAATACGTTGCCACGCGATGGTACCGAGCTCCCGAAATCATGCTGAGTTTTGCCAACTACGTGCGTGACCTCGAAACCCACATTCATGATTCTGATTCTGGTTCAGACCACTGCCATCGACGTCTGGTCAGTGGGTTGTATTCTCGCTGAACTCCTTGGAGGAAAGCCGATATTCAAGGGCAGAGAGTGAGTCTCGGCTTTGGCATGCAAGTGCTGGAAACCTCAATTTTCTGCAGCTACGTCGATCAGTTGAACCAGATCTTGCACTATCTTGGCACTCCATCTGAGGACACGCTTCGTCGTGTCGGCTCACCCCGAGTGCGCGTTTTCGCACCTTGATAACGCATATAAGCTAACCCGCAGCCCCCGGTCCAGGCACAAGACTACATTCGATCGTTACCCATCAAGCCCCGAGTGCCATTCGCAACCCTGTACCCTCACGCTAATCCTCTCGCTATTGACCTCCTCTCCCAACTGCTGTGCTTCGACCCTGCCAAACGTATCAGCTGTGAGCAAGCGCTGAACCATCCTTATCTACAAGTTTGGCACGATCCGGCAGATGAACCCATCTGTGATGCCGTACGTTGCTCTCTTGACAACCGAACAATCCTACCTTCATTTACTGATGTAATAGAAATTCGACTTTTCGTTCGAAGAGGAGGACTCGATCGAGGGCATGAAGAAACTGATTATCGAGGAAGTGAACTCGTTCCGAAAAGAGGTTCGCGCACAAGCAAGAGCAGCAGGTCAGATCCGCAGGCAGGACAGGTGAGCCTCTGATCGTTTGTTGGCAAACGCTCCGCATCTAACGACGTGTAAATCAAGTCTGCCGATTCCTTCCCGGGATGAAATCCTTAGCTCACCAGTGCGCGAGTATGGTGACGTTCCGGGGGCGACCTCTGGTTACACGGTGGCTGCCGCGCACAGGCCTCCGACGCCCGTCATGGACAACCCGGTCGACGAGCTCGAACGTGAGCTTGAAAAGCATGTTGCAAAACAACGTTGAGATGTCAACAGAGTG
>JBBPMM010000773.1:0-13381 GCA_038090335.1 Solioccasus polychromus
CCAGTCTTTGGTAGCGAGTGTCACCAGACCTCACTGGGAGGTCATTGACAAAAGGCATAGTATGGTGGTGTATTTCATCTTGTAGGATGAATGCCATATCGGCCTGGTATATCTGGACTGCATTAGTGTGACCCATAGGAAGCATTGTGAGATGGTGCGGTCTGAGCGGACTATTAAAAGTGGTCATATCACAGGAGTCCACATGGAGTGGTCTTTGGTCATAACCTGCGAACAGGTCCATCATACTGTAGACAGCGCTCCCACCAAAGGACTCTGCTAGATGTTTGACAAAGGGAGGGACTGAAGAGTCCCGAATTGTGACAGCATTGAGGGGTTGAAGATCGTGGACGAGGCAAAGTGACTTCTTGTCCTGCTTGAGGACACAAAACCAGCATGATCAGTAGGCGGCGGCCAAAGGTTCATATACTCTGGACGCAATGCAGTCTTTGATGATTTGAATTGCCTGATTCCAGGTGGACGGTGGAATGGGTATGTTGCATAGTACCCAGGGAGTATGGGGAATTGTTGGTATCTTGACTGGTGGAGAATAATGTTCGTCTAGTCTGCCCTGCTCGGCTGGAACCCAAGTGAAGGCTTTTTCATGGTTGAGTATGATCCACCGGACTAGCTTGACTTCTTCTGGCCAAAGCCATTTCGAGGGATCAAGGTCTAAAGTGTCAGTGTGTTCTTGTGTAAAATGTAGTCTGGGAACAAAGTCCAGGGGATGAGTAGGTAGAGGTAATAGACTGGCGAGGGGGTCGTCAGGAAGCCGATGCAGCACACAGTATTCCTCCTTGAGAGGGGCCACGACTGGTTGAACTTTCTTAGCTACGGGCTTGTAAGCCCAAAGATGAGTTTGGTGATCATATGAAAAGCAAGAATCGAAGGCAGAAATATAAGATGAGGTAAGAGATGACTGGGTGGAAGAAAGATAAGAAAACATAGGAGACCGAGAAATAGAATGGTAGTCCAGGATGTAAGACTGAGATGAAAAGGAAGACTGGGTAGAAGACTGGTTTATAAGGGTCGAAGAGGAAAAATCATCAGTATCTCCCCGACCTGATGGTGGATCATCGAAATCTAAAAACCCATCTCAACGATGGATTGGTGGTTAGTGCAGGGTAGGTTTTGATGACACTGTGGACATCCTTCAGTCCACAGTCTAGTTGGTAGTTTATACTCTTTTCTGGAGTTTGGGTCGTGGAGGGTAATATTCTGAGAACCATCAGGGAAGTCATCAGTAGTTGTGCTCATAAGGCAATGGAAAGGTCGGCCGAGTAATAAATCAAAGTTCACACGTGGTATGACTTGGACTTGTACACAGACTTCACCAGCGCCGAAGTCTAGCCAAAGGTTTTCTATGATGCCGATGGTCGATTCTGTGGTGGTGTTTGCATTGGACATAGTCATGATGTGGTCTGACCAGACTGGTAACCACAGAGTCTCCCACACCTGCTTGGGCATGGCAATGATCTCTGAGCCTGAGTCCAGTACTCCGGTGATCATGATAGGGGGTACCTAGAACCTTGGCTTTGAGAGATCTAAGTGGAACGCTGTGGTGAGCGACAATTAGTCTGTCATCACTTCGGATTACACTATTGTTGAATTGGCGAGAGATAGCTCCAGGGTCTTGGCCTGAGAGCTCGTTGATGTGGACTGAGTTTGCTATGAGAGGGATGCGTTTTGAGGTTGCCAAGTCTTGAAATTGCTTCCAGACTTCTGGCACTACAGATATTAGTTCTTTAAACGTGACCGGTATGGTCATTTCAAGTACTCAGTCTAAGATCTTCTTAGGTGCAGCTTCATCCTCCAACAGGAAGGAGTAATGAAACTGTCTGGTGGGGGCTGGTGTGGCAGGGTATACAGTGTCGGTATGTGGTTTTGGGACGGTGGACAATGATGGGATAAATGGAGTCGGTGTGGGTTTGGCTGGAGTGACAGGGATGACGGGAGTGGCAGGTCTAACAGGGGCAGCTGGAGTGACAGGAGCAGCCGGTCTTGTTGGGGCTGATGGTGTAGACCAAGCTGCTGCGATTTCTGGTGTCTCAATGTCTTCTTCGATGGTGGGAGATCAAGAGACTGGGCATGCAGGGTGATGAGAGGGGACTTCTACTCCATCAAATCGAACTTGCTTTCCCTTGTCTTTCGCTCGGTCTGCTTGAAAGTTAGCCCAAGCACGAGATAGGTATGATTGGAAGTCCGGGTCATCGAGATCTGGACTATCTTCTTCATCTTCTTCCCAAGAGTGGGCTGCAGGGATCATAAAGACAGATGGGTCAATATCTACAATGGCGTCAATCTTGGGTGAATGCAATGAAATGATACTGGCTGAGACAGCCGAAGCAGCAGGGGCGGACTGTGCTGGGAGTCGGTCTATGCACTCCCGTAAGCAATGTGTACCAGGAATGCGTGGGATATGCTTCCCGTCGGGGAGGTATATGTGTCTGTCTGCTCCCCGGGATGCTTTACTAGTCTGCAGATACATGTCGATGTGAGGGCAACTGTTCATAAAATGAGCGGGGTCGCCACAGAAGGTGCATTCCTTTGGTCTCATAGATGATTGGAGGTTTACCTGCTCCTGCTTGATGGCAGGAGCACCACTGGACAAGGGGACTTGCAGTGCTTGGGGCATTGGTACTGGTGCTGCCCAGGCTGGGTAATATGTTTGGGCGGTCTGTTGTTGGCCAGCTGTGGGTAGGGGTTGGAGTGCTGAGCTGGTAAGAAGAAATTGGGCGGCGTCAATGGTGTCAGCTATAGGGTAAGGATCAGATGGGTGATGCATAATTTTGGTAATTAAAAGTTGTTACTGGACTTGGTTGCCCAAGTCCGTCGGTAGTCTGGCGAGAAAAAGAGCATCACAGTCAAGCTGGGAGAGTTTCTTGTTAAGGATCAGGAACTTGGATATCTTCTGGAATTTGCGTTGGTACTCTCCCAGGTCTTTGAGGGTGCGCATTGGTTTAGCTTGGTATTCCTGGACTAGGTACTGGATGTCAGCATGACAATATCTATTGGTACCTTCGCATCCAGGGTACAACTTCTTGATGGCGGTGATAAAGTTGTCCCAGTCCACCAGAATGATCGAAGCTTCGTCCAGAAGCTCCCATTCTTCGGACTCTTCTAAGTCCGTGTAGCGGATGGCAGCGTGTATCTTCTGGGCTTCGCTAATACTGGCCGCATTGCCAAGTTCGTCAACATCTTCAAAGAATTGTGGGAGAGTGGAAGGATTCTTGCCATCGAATCTTGGGGCGTTCTGGGTGCCTCAGAGTGGCATAGGTGTGGTTGGTGCTGGGTTAGACATTTGAGTAGGATTAGGAGGGCATGTAGACTGTAGGATAATGTTGGGGGGAATAGCAATGGACAGATGGGCGGTCTGATGGTAGTCCAGTAAGATCAAGATAGACCGAGACAGACAGAGTAAATAAGAGAGGGAAGAGGATGATGAGGATGATGAGGATGAGATCAGTGTGAGTGGGGACAGTGGAGTATGAGATGACGGTGGGCATTGTGAGGGGATCGAAAGTGGGGACTTGGCATGTCTCCTGGTAGTCTGGGGGGTGGAATGTATAAATGCACTGGGCACGCGGTCACTGTGACTAATGCCATTGGCGAAAAATTCTTTGGGAAATGGAGACTTGGTATCTGTAACCCTATTTGAATGAAAAGAGTCCGGTGGCAGTGAGTGGCGGTCCTGTTGAGGCAGTGTCAATGATCAGTACAGTAGGGTTTCCAGCCAATCAGATTGCGATCCAGTTCCCATTAACAGTCTTTGATCGCCTTCTGAGGGAGAAAGTCCACCAAAAAGGGAATTATCAAGGAGGGAATGGTTGTGGCGTGTGTGGCTAGGTGAGACTGGTATCAGAAAACTATTTTCTGATATGTCAAGATTGTGGAAGTCGATCAGTAAATTTTTGAGTTCTAAGCAACAGGGTGTCAGCCGAAGACTTTGTCTAGAACCCTTGTTAGAGTCCCCCTTGTGGTGGGCTCCAGATGAAAAGACCTGAAAGGTGGTTGAGTGGACCGTTAGTCCTGGCCACCTGGGAGTAGTCTGAGGGTGATGGGGGAGCGATATGTTTGCCCCAGAGGGACTCTAGAGCAAAGGGTTAGTCCTAGAACGAAGGTGGGCACAAACAAGTATAGTCCAGACGCAGTCCGGACGGTCATAAACGGTAGTCCAGTTGGTGTAAGTCATTAAAATACGTTAAGACTGGCGGTTCAGTCAAGAGAAATGGTGTGGTAGACGGTGAAAACGGTGAGGGAGCGGTATCCCAACAGTAACGGTGACGGTGGTGAGCAAATGGTAGAAAGCTGCTGTCATTTCAAATGACGAGTACAAAATTTATAGTCTGGGCATACTCAGACTTCTACGTAGGTATGGAGAGACGCATGGTCTATGTACCTAGTAATATAAAAGGAATGGGTCGAGACTGGGAATATGAAATATGCAACGGAATATCCCGACTCAGTCCCGAGTAGCCCGAATGTCTAAGGTGACATCAGAGCTATGAACCGAAAGGTCAAGTGAAAATAGGGGAAACTTACAAAAAGGGTAACCAAGTAAGAAAATATATCTAAGACTAGTCTGTTCGGTGTACACACTAGTCCAACTGGTCTGTCATGGACTGTGTAGACCAATGAACTGGACTATCGTGAAACATAAGTAAGTAAAGTGTTCGAGTGATGGAAACATAGAAAACATAAAGTTATACACATAGAGGTGTATCAACCTCTACAACGCCAATCTAACCAAGTCACTGCCCATAGATAGATTTCTTCTCTCTCTGTTTCACCCTGGGTTTCGACTGGTGATCTGTCTCTCCACACTGAAAAATAATGAAACAAAACTGCTAAAAATACTCTACAGTCTTTCTCTCTCACCTCGTCATCTGTCTCAATTATCATATATTTCTGTCTCTCTGTCTCTCTCTGTTTCTTTTCTTTTCTAATGTGTCCCACATAAATTCGACCTCTCATATAGATATTTTCAGACTTCGAACACGCAAGGACATGGTGCCCCTTATAGGTGTATAGAATAGACCGCCCCACGAAACAGTCTGCCATAGTCCAGGGAAGTCTGCTAGGTATAGACGAAGAAAGGACGATTGAAGAAGCCAAGTTGAGCGGTACCTCACACCAAAGATACTTCCTCACAGGACTATTGATAAGAATAGCCATGAAAGATGACCAAAGAAAACAAGTTGGGAGGTTCCCTGCATCATCAGACTGGTATAGTCCAGCCAGTCTTATGCTCCAAACCCCTTTTCTTTCTAAGTTCTTTCCTTAATTTCTTTTTGTTTTTGTTTTCCTTCTCACATTTCAACAATTTCCTGTTCAAACACACAGCACCTTCTACTCTGCTGTCAGATCTTCTGCCTTGCTCATCACTCCATGCATTATACCTCGGTCTACTCAAACCATGTTGTCCTGCCCATGCCATCCTTCTTCGTATCCACTCGTTTTCGTCACAACCTCGTCTATGGGCTCCATATTACCAGACTGTCTTGCCCGCTTCGTACCATTCGTTTTGTTCACCATCGCTGCCCCAAACCACCATACCAGCGTCCTATTATCCTCCTCCAGTCCTTCGTGGTCGTCCAGTAACGTCTTGGCCAAATGGACGCTCTGATAGCATCAGCCATAGACCGGAACGTGTTGGCTTGAGACTAGATTCTTCGTTTGGGACATGGTGAAGTGAATATAGATGGACTTGGTTGAAGAAGATAGAAGACCATTATCCCCACGCCCTGCCAATTACGATGTCCGACACACACACGTTCATACTGTTATGAAGATCTGACCAGGGATGGTCAGAAGCAAAGCCCCCTGTGGATGTAGAGGTTGATACACCTCTATGTGTATAACCTTATGTTTTCTATGTTTTCATCATTTGTTTACTTTACTTACTTCTGTTCATGACAGTCCGGTTCGACGGTCTATGCAGTCCATGACAGACTGGTCGGACTAGTGCATACACCAAATGGACTAGTCTTAGCTATGATTTCTTACTTGGTTACCTTTTTTGTAAGTTTCCCCTATTTTACTTGACCTTTTGGTTTGTAGCTCTGACATCACTTTAGATGTTTGGGCTACTCAGGACCGAGTCGGGATTTTCTGTTGCCGCCCATCAGGGTCGGTATTTCATATTCCCGGTCTCGACCCATTCCTTTTATATTATCAGGTACATAGATCATGTGTCTCTCCATACCTACATAGAAGTCCAAGTATGCCCAGACTATAAATTTTGTACTTGTCATTTGAAATGACAGCAGCTTTCTACCATTTGCTCACCACTGTCACTGTCACCATTGGGATACCACTCCCTCACCGTTTTCACCATCTACTGCACCGTTTCTCTCGACTGAACTGCTAGTCTTAATGTATTTTAACGACTTACACCAACCGGACTACCGTTTACAACCATCCGGACTGCATCTGGACTATACTCGTTCATGCCCACCTTCATTCTAGGACTGACCCCTTGCACTAGAGTCCCTCTGGGGCGAACATATCACTCCCCCATCACCCTCAGACTACTCCCAGGTGGCCAGGACTAACAGTCCACTCAACCACCTTTCAGGTCTTTTCACTGGGATAAATGTCTTTCCAAGTGGGGGATATCCCTGGGGTTCATATCCGAACATTAGGGAGAATGGGGTTTTTTGGGTGGATGAATGGACATTGGAGTTGTGGGAAAATTTGGCTAGAGGTAATAGATCAACCCATTTATCCAGATGGCCTTCAGAGAATATTCGTAGATAGGTTTCTAGGGACTGATTGGTTCATTCAGTCTCTCCTTCCATCTGAGGGTGATAAGCAGTGGAGAGTCATAAGTCGTATCCAAGGATTCGGGAGAGTTCTCATGCAAAGGCAGATGCGAATTGAGGTCCTCTATCAGAAATAATGGAGGAGTGGAGTCCGAATCGTGGGAAAACCTTTTCTAAAAAGAGTTGGGCCACACCCTCGGCGTCGATAGTTTTGGAACAAGGAGAGAAAATTACTCCCTTCATAAGGCTGTGGTCTACCACAACCAAAATGGAATCATAACCCCAGACTGGGGGAAGATCTGTGATGAGATCAACAGAGATTTGCTCGAACAGACGGGAGGCAGTGGAAGGGATAGGGGATAAGGGTGGAATGGTTGGATGAGTATTCACTTTGTGTTGCTGACAAATGGTGCAACCAGAGACAAATCATCAGACAAAGGTAGAGAGGCTGTTACGCTAGGGCTTAGCAACCTAGCTAGTAGTGGAGGTAGTAGACTCGGTGGTAGAGTTGATGGTGACGATTGGGCCAAATCCCAATGACGATGACAACTAGTAGAAGAGTCCCTTCTTGGACAAAGGCGTATCTGACAGCTAAGTCTCGTTGGGTGACAACAGCGATGAAGAGGAATGCGTTTAGAGGCAGTTTGGTGGTGTGGTCTCACCCTTAGGTGGCTTGCTGGTTACTAAGCGTAGAATGCGTAGAACTAGCTAAAGTACAGGGGATATAGATGGGGTATTTATAGGTTCCTTAAGGAGTGCACAGACCAGGAACAGAAAAGGAATAGTACTAGAAAGTTCCGGAGTATAGTATGGGAAAGGAAGCATACAGCTCCAGTGCTGTGAGGAAAAGAGTATGCTTAAGTAATGAAGATGAATAGGGGTCCATCTCGTAACATTACCCCTCCACTAGGTGTTTGAAGACCCTTTCAAACATCGTCGTCATTGACCGGGGGGTTGTTTCCTGAGGAAAGGGGACAATATCCTGAAGGATGGTTGGTCTTTCCACATGAGGAGCAAGGTAATCCCTTGCAGAAACGCACCAGATGCCCCGGGGCCCAGAGGAAGCAATGGTGAATAGACTGAGAGGTGGTTGGATGGACTATTAGTCCTGGCCACCTGGGGATAGTCTGAGGGGTATTGGGGAGCGAGTATATTCACCCCAGAGGGACTCTAGTGGAGTAGGGTTAGTCCTAGAACGAAGTAGGTTGCATACAAAGTATAGTCCTGGCCACCTGGGGATAGTCTGAGGGGTATTGGGGAGCAAGTATATTCACCCCAGAGGGACTCTAGTGGAGTAGGGTTAGTCCTAGAATGAAGTAGGTTGCGTACAAAGTAGTCTGGACATATTCTGGACTGTCATAGGTGGTAGTCCAGTAGATGTAAAGCATAAAGAGGCGTGAAGACTGGCAGTACAGTCCAGAAAATGGTGTGGTCAATGGTGAACGGTGAGGGAGACAGTTTCCCAATGATGATGGTAAGTGAGCAAATGGTAGCTGTCATTTCAAATGATGAATACAAAGTTTTATAGTCCAGGCATACCTGGACTTCTAAGTACCATATGGAAAGGTACCTGATGACATAAAAAGAATGACAAAAGGCCCAAAGGTCAAAAGAGATGTCGAAGCCATAAAAATAAGGGTAAGTAATAGAAAGGACTAATGAAAAGAGTAATGGAATAATAAAAGGGCAAGATAAGTAATAGTCCAATCGGTATATGTATCAGTCCAACCGGTCTATACTAGACTGGGTGAACTATTGGTCTGGACTATGGTTAGACATAAGGGAACGAAATAAAGAGAAGAATAAGGGTGTAGGAAATAGATAAAATGAAGGGATATACACGTAGAGGTGCACCAACCTCTACATCCAGGGGGGACTTTGCTTCTGACCATCCCCAGTCAGGTCATGTGACGGTGTGAATACATGTTGAAAAGTTGTGGCTGAGCGCAGGGTTTGCTTAATGGTCTTTGTTCTTCATCCACTACCATCACCATCACCACCTCGCATCACCATGTCTCAGTCCCAATTCCAGTTGTGCATGGAAAAACATTGCTTGGCAAATGATGCCAGCGCAGCACACCGAGCTCAGCTGTGCAAAAACTTCAAGCAGATGACGACTTTCATGATGGGCCTGGTCGACTCGACTCCTGACGACAAAGAAGAGCTCAAGGAGGACATGAAGACATGGATAAAAAGGTTTGGGTCAGCAATGGTGAGTGATAGTGACTTGTGTGATGGCTCATGTTATGAGTTGACGGACCCCTGTTTCATTCTTCTTAGTCATACCTGTGTCCCTTTTTGCCTCACAGCACCGGAGCTGTGCTTTCCCTTCTCAGTAGATACTCCGGAACATTCTAGTAGGTTACTTCTTTCGTACTTGGTCTGTGCACCACCCTAGACCTATAAATACCCATAGTATTCTCTCTTGTACTCTAGCTAGTTCTATGCCTATAAAGCTTAGTGACCAGCAAGCCACCTCTGGGTGAGACCTCTCCAAAGGAAGCCAACCTGCCCCATATCGCCTTACTCATTCCCATCAAGCAGCTAGGCTTACAAGCCTTCGTCTTCATAGCTGTCGTCATCCATCAAGATCTTGCCATCCAATTTGCCTTTGTCCAGGAAGGGACCCGCATCTTTGTCCTCATCATGGTGGGCATTTGGCCTCATCCCAGGCATCGTTTATATTATTGAGCCCGCCTCGATCGACGTTAGCTAAGTCGCTGAGCCTTAGCATAACAAAAGAACTAGCTCTTCCCCCTCGACCCCTCTATCTAGAAGGGTCATACCCCCACCACCACCATAGTACCCCCACGAGGACCTGCTTACCCATCCACCTATAGAAAGAAGAAGAGACCCACCCGCTCTACCCCTTACACTGACATCTTCCCTTCCCCATTCTCTGAAGGACCCTCTTGAAACACAGCGAACCCAGACTATTCTGTCACCCCCTCCAAAGCTACTGTTTCATCCGAATCAGACACTGAGACCGAAGTGGATCCACTACACCAATTTGACCAGGAGACTATCGATCGTCCTCTAAGAGAGGAGGAAGAACATCAGAAAGAAGAAAAGGAATGAGAAGAGTTCAGAAGACAAGTGGCTGAAGAAAGCGCTCGGATTAAAAGGGAAGAAGAAGAACAAGCAAGAAGAACCGAGACAAAGAAGATGTCCCACTCTGAGCTCAAAGCTGGTCTCCCTGATGACTTTTCCGGGGACTCCGAGGACGCCATCAGGTGGATGATGGCAATGAGAGCGTATTTCACTATGAATGCGGACCTATACGACAAAAGGTCAATGCTCCTTACCGCACTAAACAAGATGAGCAAGGGACGAGGAAGAACCTTTTCTGAGGGGTGGTTCTACAAACTCGAAGACCCTGCAATAAAGACTGAAGACAAATCCTTTACGAAGATGTCAGAAGAATTTGCCAAAACTTTCTTCCCCTATGACATCGCAAACCGTGCTTGCCAGACCCTTCGGACTCTCACCCAAAATACCTGAGATAAGGACGGCTTCACCAAATATGTGGTGGATTTCTCCCTAGCAGCTTCCCAAGCCCATATCACCAATGAGGAAGCCCTTATCGACAACTTCGGACGAGGATTAGATGAAAAACTGGTTAATAACATCTTATCCATGGCAAATGTCCCCACTATGCTGCATGGTTGGATGGAGCAGGCAAGCAAATTCCATGCCCAACAAGAAAGGATTAAGGACATGAGAAGGGGATTAGGATGGCGAAACTCTAACGGATCACGAAGAGACCCCAACGCTATGGAGGTCAACACAGTCCGCTTAAACCCCATCGAAAAAGCCCACCACATCAAAGAAGGATGGTGCTTTATTTGCCATAAACGGGGATGTATGGCCAAAAATCACCCAAAAGATTCAAAAGAAACCTCGGGAAACCCCCCAAATTGACCACCACAAAATCCAGCCAGGGTGGCAGCCATTCCTACTAAAACAGAAACCCCTAAAGAGCCATCCAATCTCGACAAATATCTCAAGGTTCTTGAGGGAAAGAAGGTCGACCTGAAAGAAATGATCAGGGTCCTCAAGACGTGTTTTGAGGAAGAAGAGGCTGAAGAAAGTGTGGCCCGCATTACTATGTACCAAGAAATGGATTTTTAAAGAGGAGAGAAGTATCAGCGTCTTTCTCTCCCAAATTACTTGCTCCCATCATTTGTACCAGTAGAAAGGAAAAATCTATTCGAATCCCCATCTCTCTTTCTCATGGAGCAAAAATCACTGAGATTAAAGCACTCCTAGACTCAGGAGCCACCGAAAACTTTATCGATCCCTCTATTATAGCCAAGTACCAATTCCCCTCCTCTCGACTATGACTCCCAATGAAAGCGTCCAATGTGGATGGGACAACCAATCGAGGAGGGTGTTACAGTTGTAAACCCCTATCCCTTTTTTCCTATTCTTTCCGAATCTTTCCTCAATTCTCTGTTTATTGTTCCTACTTTTCCTGTCTCCTGATTCCTCCCGTTTTACCTTGTAGCACTGGAGCTAAGAGTTACTGCTTATAGTTATGAATCCTCCAGAACATTCTAGATAGTTTCCTTTTTCTCTCCTGGTCTGTGCGCATTCCTTCTACCTATAAATAGGTAGATCCTCTAGACATGTACCTTAGCTAGTTCTACGCAATTCAAGCCTAGTAACCAGCAAGCCGCTCAGGATGAGCGAGATCATCGTCATCATTCCAGTACTCTCAGCTACCATGCTAAGAAGCTTTCTCACTGTTAGAGGAGTGAGATATCAACTGATCATCTTTATCGCTACAGTACAGGATCTACCGTACGGACGAGTCGATACCCTCTATTGGGAGACGACTGTTCTTGTTGTAATCATCTTAGGATTACCACATCGACGTATCAGCATATACCACTGCGTATATTTCATCAGTAACTAGCTGAGTTACTAGTCTCAGCATAACAAAAGAACTAGCTCTTCTCACTGTCCCCTACTTAGCGGACAGAACCCCTCTATTCACCATTACTCCCCCTCATAGTCCCGCCTACCCTTCACCCTATCAGAAGAAGAAGAAAACCCATAACTCTTACTCTATTCCCTTTCCCGCCACCTCTTCTTCCGTTCCCCTCAAACAAACCATGTCGCTCCCAAATCCATCCCACGAAGAGACTCCCATTGATGTTGAGCAAGACCCACAACAGGAGGTTGATTGGGAGCAAGAACTTGACGACAAGCAAGATGCCAGACTTGCCCAGCAATTGTCCGCAGAAGGACATGATGACAAAACAGTAAGGAGAAGAGTAGAAGCTTCTCAGGAACAGAGATGTGCTTTTGTAGAAGAAGAAGAAGCCCACAGAACCGCCGCATACCTAGATAGGCGAAGAGAAGAGATGGCCAAGACCACGGAGCTCAAGGCCGGACTTCCAGATGACTTCTCCAGAGAATCAGAGGATGCGGTATGCTGGATGCTCGCTATGAAGGCGTACTTCAAGATGAATGGTGACCTCTACGACGATAAAGCAATGATGCTCACTACACTCAACAAGATGAGCAAAGGTCGGGGCAAGGTGTTCTCCGAAGGATGGTTCTATCGCCTGGAAAGTCCTAATATCCCAGACAATCACCGAACCTTCAACGTCATGGCTGCTGACTTTGCCAAGACGTTCTTCCCTTACGACACCGCTAGTAAGGCTCGCCGAACCATTCGAAACCTCTCCCAGAACACGAAGGATAGAGACGGCTTCGCTAAATATGTCGCCGACTTCTCCCTCACTGCCGCCCAGACTGGGCTCTCAGATGAAGAAGCCCTCATCGAATACTTTGGAAGAGGATTGGATGAAAAGATCACCACCAACATCCTCTCTATGGCCGCGGTCCCCACCACACTTCAGGGATGGATGGACCAAGCCAGTAAGTTCAATGCGCAGCAGGAGCGCATCAAGGATATGCGGAAGGGTTTAGGGTGGAGGAACTTCTCTAATGATAGGAAAGATCCCAACGCCATGGAAGTCGACACCATTCGACTTTCCCTGGTCGAGAAGGCTCGACACATCCAAGAAGGAAGGTGCTTTATTTGCCATAAGAAGGGCTGCACCACTCGCAACCATCCTTGTGACAATAAGAAAACAGAAGGATCTACCCCTCCTCGATCTAATAACCCTTTCTGAAATCAGACTAGAGCTGCAACCGTCATGGCTCCAGAACCTCTTAAAGCCCCAGAACCTCCCCCATCTTCTGAGCTTGACGAGTATCTCAAAGTCCTTAAAGGACGAAAGGTCGACCAGAAAGAACTCGTACGCGTCCTTCAGGAGTGCTTCAAGGAAGACGAGACAAAGGTCTCGAGGATGTCCACTACCGAGAGAATTCAGGGTTTTTAGAACGGAGGAAAGCTTCAGCGTCTTCTCCTCCAGAACGTTCAGCTCCTATCATCTGTACTAGTAAGAAAGAGAAATCTATTCATATTCCCATCTCTCTTTCTCACGGAATGAAAACCACTGAAATCAATGCTCTCATTGATTCAGGAGCCACGGAAAACTTTATCGACCCTATTACCATTGCTAAATATCAGTTCCCCACCAGACGACTCCCTTCCCCTATCAAAGCGTCTAATGCTGACGGATCCACCAATAAAGGAGGGTTTA
>JBBPMM010000775.1:0-13371 GCA_038090335.1 Solioccasus polychromus
TTTATAGTCTGGGCATACTCGGACTTGTAAGTAAGTATGGAGAGAGACGCATGGTCTATGTACCTAATGATATAAAAGGAAAGGGTCGAGACCGGGAATATGAAATACGCAATGGGAGATCCCAACTCGGTCCCAAGTAGCCCGAATGTCTAAGGTGATGTTGGAGCTATGAGCCAAAAGGTAAAGTAAGAATAGGGGAAACTTACGAAAAAGGTAACCAAGTAAGAAAATATGGCTAAGAGTAGTCTGGTCGGTATGCACACTAGTCCGACCGGTCTGTCCTGGACTGTGGAGACCGACGAACCGGACTATTGTAAAACAGAAGTAAGTAAAGTGACCAAGTGGTGGAAATATAAAGAACGTAAGGTTATACACGTAGAGGTGTATCAACCTCTACATCCGCGGGGGGCTTTGCTTCTGACTGTCCCCAGTCAGATCTTCATAAACAGTAAGAACGCGTGCATGTCAAACTTCGTAAATGGCAGGGCGTGGGAATAATGGTCTTCGATCTTCTTCAACCAAGTCCATCTATATTCGCTTCACCATGTCCCAAACATAAGATCTAATCCCCAGCCAACACGTTCCGGTCTATGGTCGACGCTATTGGGGCGCCTGTTTGACCAAGACGTTACTGGACGACCGTGAAGGACTGGCGGTGGATAGGAAGATGGTGGTACGGTGGTTTGGGGCAGCGATGGTGAACGAGACGAATGGTACAGTGTGGGCCAAGACAGTCTGGTAATGAAGCCTGAGGACAAGGTTGCGACAAAGATGAGTGGATACGAAGAAGGATAGCGCGGGCCGGACAGCATGGTTCAAGGAGACCGAGGAATAATGCATGGGGAGTGATGATGGTCTGAGGCGGTAGATCTTGCGGCGGAGTAGAAGGAGCAGCATGTTTGAACATAGAAATCATTGAAACATAAGAGATAAAAACAAAAACAAAAAGAATTCGAGAGAAGAACTTAGAAAGAAAGGGGTATGGAGCATAAGACCAGCCGGACTATACCGGTCTGATGATGCGGGGTACCACCCGACTTGTCTTCTTTGGTCAGCTTTCATGTCTATGCCTACCAATAGTCCCATGGAGAAGTATCTTGGGTGCGAGGTTCCGCTCGACTTGGCTTCATCGATCGTCCTTTCATCATCTATTCCTAGCGTACTTCCCTGGACTATGGCGGACTATTTTGAGAGGAGGGCGGTCTATTCTGTAGGTCTATAAGGAGTGCCGTGTCCTTGCGCGTTCGAATTCTGAAAATATCTATATGAGAGATCGGTTATATAGGACACGTAAGAGAAAAAGAAACGGTGAGAGATAAAGAGACAGAGATATATGAGACTTTGAGACTGATGACGAGGCGGAAAAGAGTCTGTGGAGTATTTTTAGTGACTTTTCGTTAGTGTTTTCATATTTTTAGGTAGCTTATTCTTTCGTTATTTTTCGATTCAGAGAGATGGATCACCGGTCGAAACCCAGGGTGAAACAGAGAGAAAGGAAATCTATGTATGGGCGGTGACTTGGGGTAGACCGGCATGGTCAGTTGTCCAGACTATAGTCCGACGACTCTTCTTCGTCTGGAGGTTCGTCAAGGTCTTCGTTGGTAAACTTGTCTAGTTCTTCTTCATTGAGACCTGTGAGTTCAGTGACTGGAATGGAAGAGCAGAAACAAGGATAGTAAGGGATGAGGCGGAAGGCAGCATAACATAGTCAGGAGGGTGAACCGTCTAACTCGGCCAGGATATAAGATCCTCCAGTAGTCCGGCAAAGGACTACCATTGGACCGAGATACCTAAGATTTGTTTTTTGGTTGAGCTCCTTTTCTATGCACGTATTGCAGACTAATACTAGACTTCCAGGGTGGAAATTGAAGTCCTTGATGCGATTCTTGAATGAAGCCTCAAAGTGCTTCACTGACTTGAATCGAGCCTTGTGGACTCGTTCACCGATTGAGTCTATATCTTCTTGGCGCTTCTGGAGTTGGCATGCTCTCCAAGCTATGAGTCCGGATGGTGATAATGGTTCTTTGTTGGGGAGGGGTACAAGGTAAGTAGCTTCGGCAATATCAAAGGGAAAGAGTGGCTCGACGCCATGAACCATGAAGTATGGTGACAAACCGGTAGACCGAAGTATGGTAACGCACTCAGCCCAGAAGACCGAGTGAGCGGTGAGGTGCCAGCAAGACTCCCCCCACTGGGAGGTTTTGATGATGGCCTCCTGGACATCGAAATGGCGTTGTTCGACTATACCATTTGCCTGGGAGTTATAGGGGGAGATGCATATGTGGCGGATGTTATACCGGTCTGCTAAAACGTTGAGTGCTTGGATAAAGGGTGGACCATTGTCAGTAACGATTTCGGAAAGAGGACCCCACCGGCAGAGGATATCCTCAAAGATAAAGGCGGCGAGAGTGGTGCCATTTTCAGAGCGCAACATGTGCCATTCTGGGTAAGAGGTGAGAGCGCAGTGGGCCTGGACTATATACCTATAGCCAGAGGACTTGGGCATTAGCATGGTATCGACATGGACTTTTTGAAATAGTCCACCGATGACTGGAACGAAAGGGGGAATATGGAAATGACTTGTCTGCCTGACTTGGCATTCGTGACAAGTCCGTACAAACCATTTGACGTCGTCGACGAGCATAGGCCACCAGAACCGGAGTAATAGATGGCTCCGGACTGTGAATACACCCTTATGCCCAAGATCATCGTGAGCTTCTTTAATAAGGCGATAACATTGGTGCTCTGGTGTGACTAATTGATGGCGACCGTGAGGATTGCGACGCCAAAGACAATTGTTCAGAACGAAGAACTTTGAGGCCGAATTGACAAAGGACTGGAAGTCCACGTCAGACATATCGGCCGGGCGAATGCGGGACTCGAGGAAGGATCTAATAAGGGCTATACGTGCTTCTCGAGCGATGGCCTTGGAAGACCAGGGGATCTTGGGGTAGTCCGAGGTTTCGTTGGACTCGTTGGGGGTAGATGGAGAGACTGAGGAAGTGAAGATGGATTGAAACGACAGGTAAGGTGGTGGTGAGAGGTGCGTCGACAGAGTGGGGGCGGTGGTAGACGGTAGCAGTAGTCTGGTTGAAGAGCAGTGGGAGAGATGGGTATGGACTGTAGGGGAAGCGAAGGGGAACATTCGGTCGTTGAGTAAGGTAATTGAAAATGAATAAGAGTCATCAAGCCAATCTTCGAAGTCCGTTTCTTCGGGAGGATCTTCATCAGACCGGGGACGTCGAGATAGTCCATCCAGCCCAGAGTGTCATTCTGCGGGAATATGGCGAAGCTGGAAATGAAAAAGGAGTATACCAGCGATCCATCGGTTGATGGTTGTGTTCGGTTGCAAGTCCGGGTTATTGATCATACCCTTGACGTATTTCGCGTCCATTTCGACTACAAGGTTAGTGACTCCAAAAATAAAAACTCGGACTGAGCGAAGTGCTCTAAATAGTCCGTATAATTCGAGTTTAGCCTGAGAATAACAACTTTCCACCTCGGTCAGGCTGATAGACCCAAACCGATTAGGATAACGCTTGCCATCGGCTCCCTCTTGCGAGAGAATGAAGCCGACAGCGATATGGGACATGTCCATGGCAAGGACTACCTCACAGTTGGACTGATAGTCCAGACGCCGGAGTGCCGGGGACTTAATAATCTCGTCCTTAAGACGATTCATGGCCTCTTGTTGATCATCCCCCCATTCAAAAGGGACACCCTTGCGAGTTAGGTTTATGAGGGGGCAAGCGATTGTAGCGAAATTTCGAATATAGATACATACCACACCGCAGGTCCCTAAGAACCCACGGACTTGCGTCAAGTTGGTGCACTCTGGCCAGTCCCGTATCTTCTGGACTTTGGCTTCATGTGCAACGCGTCCTTCGAAGGTACACTTGTGACCGACGATGGTAGCTTCCGGTGCAGCAAGAATGAATTTCTTTGCAGAGACCGTGGCGTTGACGTTTTGGAGGCGTTGGAGTATTCTGTGGACTACGGTTAGGTGCTCCCAAATGAACCTACAAATCCCAGGGTTCTCTGGGATGGTCTCGTAAGACCCATCCAGTCTTTGGTAACGAGTTTCACCGGACTTCACTGGGAGGTCGTCGACAAAGGGCATGGTGTGATGGGGAATTTCGTCTTGAAGGATGAACACCATATCGGCCTGATAAATCTGGACAGCGTTAGTGTGACCCATGGGAAGTGTAGTGAGACAGTGCGGTCCGAGCGGACTATTGAACATGGTCATATCATGGGAGTCCACGTGGAGCGGTCTTTGGTCATATCCTGCGAACAGGTCCATCATACCGTAGACGGCGCTTCCACCAAAGGATTTGGCTAGGTGTTCGACGAAAGGAGGGACCGAAGAGTCCCTGATGGTGACAGCGTTGAGGGGTTGTAGATCGTGGACGAGGCGGAGGGACTTCTTGTCCTGCTTGAGGATGCAAAACCAGTGTGATTGGTAGGCGGCAAAGGGGATCGTCGGGTAGCTGACGCAGCACATGGTATTCCTCCTCGAGAGGGGCCACGACTGGTCGAACTTTCTTAGCGATGGGCTTGTAGGCCCAAACGTGGCGTTGGTAATCGTAAGAAAAAGAGGAATTGAAAGCAGAAATATGAGATGGGGTAAGAGACGACTGGGTGGATGAAAGATAAGAAAACATAGAAGACCGAGAAAGAGAACGGTAGTCCGAGACATAAGACCGGGATGATGAAAATGTAGACCGGTTAGAAGACCGGTTAAAAAGAGTCGAAGAGGAAAGGTAAACGGTATCTCCCCAACCTGACAGTGGATCATCAAAATCTAAAAACCCATCTCGACGATGGATTGGTGGTTAGCACATGGTAAGTTTTGATGACACCGTGGACATCCTTCAGTCCACGGTCTAGTTGGTAGTTTATACTCTTTTCCGGAGTTAGGGTCGCATAGCATGATGTTCTGAGACCCATCTGGGAAGTCGTCAGTAGTGGCGCTCATTAGACTGTGGAAAGGTCAGCCAAGTAATAGATCGAAGTTGGCGCGTGGGATGACCTGGACTTGTACACAGACTTCGCCAGCGCTGAAGTCCAGTCGAAGGTTTTCTATGATGCCAATGGTGGACTCAGTGGTAGTGTTGGCGTTGGACATAGTCATGACGTGGTCAGACCAGACTGGTAAACGAAGAGTCTCCCATACCCGCTTGGGCATGGCGATGATTTCTGAACCCGAGTCGAGTATGCCAGTGATGGTATTCGGGGTGCCTAAGACCTTGGCTTCGAGAGACCTGAGAGGGATGCTGTGGTGAGCAACGATTAATCCTTCGTCGCTCCAGATTATGCTATCGCTGAAATGGCAGGAGATAGCTCCAGGGTCTCTGCCTGAGAGCTCGTTGATATAGACTTCATTGGCGGTGACAGGGATGTGCTTCGAGGTGGCTAAGTCCCGAAACTGCTTCCGGACTTCTGGTGCGACTGATATAAGTTCTTTGAATGGGACCGGTATGGTCGTTTCGAGTACTCGGTCTAGTATCTTCTTGGGTGCCGCTTCATCCTCCAATGGGAAGGAGTAACGAAACTGTCCGGTAGGGGCTGGTACGGCAGGGTGAGCGGTGTTGGTGCGTGGTTTGGGAATAGAGGATGACAAAGGGATAAATGGTGACAGTGCGGGCTTGGATGGAGTGACAGGGACTACAGGAGTGATGGGTCTAGCAGGGGCGGCTGGTGTGATGGGAGCGACAGGGGTAACCGGTCTAGTAGGGGTGACTGGAGTAGACTGAGCCACTGCGATCTCTGGCGTCTTGATGTCTTCTTCAACGGTGGGAGATCGAGAGACTGGGTGAGCTGGGCGACGAGAGGGAACTTCTATGCCATTGAATTGGACTCTCTTGCCCTTGTCCTTCGCTCGGTCTGCCTGAAAGTTAGCCCAAGCGCGTGATAAGTAGGACCGGAAGTCTGGGTCGTCAAGGTCCGGACTATCTTCTTCGTCGTCGTCTGAAGATGTGGCTGTGGGGGTCATAAAAACAGATGGATCGATATCTACAATGGCGTCAATCTCGGGTGAACGCAAAGAAATCATGCCGGCTGTGACAGCCGAAGCAGCAGGGGCGGACTGTGCTGGGAGCCGGTCTATACACTCCCGTAGGCAACGAGTACCAGGAACGCGTGGGATACGCTTCCCATCGGGGAGGTATATACGGCCGTCAGCACCTCGGGATGCTTTACCAGTTTGCAAATACGTGTCGATGTGGGGGCAACTGTTCATAAAGTGAGCGGGATCGCCACAGAAGGCACACTCCTTTGGTCTCGTAGACCGTTGAAGGTTCACCTGCTCCTGCTTGACGACAGGAGCGCCACTGGACGAGGAGACTTGCGGTACTTGGGGCGTTGAGACTGGTGCTGCCCAGGCCAGGTAGTATGGTTGGGCGGTCTGTTGCTGGCCGGCCGTGGGTAAAGGTCATAGAGCCGAGCCGGTAAGGAGAAACTGGGCGGCGTCGATGGTATCTGCTATGGGATAAGGGTCAGAAGGGTGGTGCATAATCTTCGTGATTAGTAGGCATTGCCGGACTTGGTTACCCAAGTCTGTCAGTAGTCCGGCAAGGAAGAGGGCGTCACAGTCAAGCTAGGAGAGCTTCTTGTTGAGGATGAGGAACTTTGAGATCTTCTGGAACTTGCGCTGATACTCTCCCAGGTCTTCGAGCGTGCGCATTGGCTTGGCTTGATATTCCTGGACTAGATACTGTATGTCAGCGCGACAGTATCGGTTAGTACCTTCGCATCCTGGGTATAACTTCTTAACGGCGGCGACAAAATTGTCCCAGTCCACCAGGACAATGGAAGCTTCGTCCAGAAGCTGCCATCCTTCGGACTCTTCTAAGTCCGCGTAACAGATGGCGGCGCAAATCTTCTGGGCTTCGCTGATACTGGCGGCGTCGCCAAGTTCGTCTACATCTTCTAAGAATCAGGGAAGAGCAGATGGATTCTTGCCATCGAATCTGGGGGCATTCTGGGTGCCTCGGAGTGGCATAGGCGTCGTTGGGGCTGGGTTAGACATTTGAATGGGATGAGAAGGTTGAGGGATAGAAGTTGGCGGTCTTGTGGAGGTTGACGAGGGTTGGTGGGGAGCTGGTCTTGATGGTACTGGAAGGGAAGCAGTGGCGACGGTAGAATAGTCCGGTAAGATCGAGGTAGTCCGGGATGGACGAAGTAAATAAGAGAGGGATGAGGACGATGAGGAGGATGTCGATGTGAGTGAGGAAGGAGGTGTGCAGGGAGACGGTGGACGTTCTGAGGGGATAAAAGGTGGGGATTTGGTGCGTCTCCCAGTAGTCCGGGGAGTGGAATGAATAAATGTGCCAGGCACGCGGTCGCTGTGACTAATGCTGTCGGCGAAAACTTCTTTGGGAAATGGAGACTCGGTGTCAGTAACCCTACTCGAATGAAAAGAGTCCGGTGGCGATGAGTGGCGGTCCTGTTGAGGCGGTGTCGATGATCGGGGTGGAAGCATTTCCAGTCAATCAGATTGCAATCCGGTTTCCATTAACGGTCTTTGATTGCCTTCTGAGGAAGAAAGTCCACTAAAAAGGGAATTATCAAGGAGGGAATGGTTGTGGCGTGCGTGGGTAGGTGAGACGGGTATCAGAAAACTATTTTCTGATATGTCAAGATTGCAGAAGTCGGTTAGTAAATTTTCGAGCTCTAAGCGGCGAGGAGTCGGCCGAAGACTTCATCTGGAACCCTTGTTGGAGTCCCTCGCGGTGGGCTCCAGATGAAAAGACCTGAAGGTGGTTGAATGGACTGTTAGTCCTGGCCACCTGGGAGTAGTCTGTGGGTGATGGGTGGGCGATCTATGTTCGCCCCAGAGGGACTCTAGAGCAAGGGATTAGTCCAAGAACAAAGGTTGGGCACAGACGAATTTAGTCCAGATGCAGTCCGGATGGTCGTAATGGTAGTCCGGTCGGTGTAAGTCGTTAAAAACGTTGAGACTGGCGGTTCAGTCGAGAGAAACGGTGCGGTAGATGGTGGAGATGGTGAGGGAGCAGTATCCCAATGGTAACGGTGATGGTGGTGAGCAAACGGTAGCTAGCTGTCATTTCAAATGACGAGTACAAGATTTATAGTCCGGGCATACTCGGACTTGTAAGTAAGTATGGAGAGAGACGCATGGTCTATGTACCTAATGATATAAAAGGAAAGGGTCGAGACTGGGAATATGAAATACACAACGGGAGATCCCGACTTGGTCCCAAGTAGCCCGAATGTCTAAGGTGACATCGCAGCTATGAGCCGAAAGGTAAAGTAAGAATAGGGGAAACTTACAAAAAAGGTAACCAAGTAAGAAAATACAGCTAAGAGTAGTCCGGTCGGTATGCACACTAGTCTGACCGGTCTGTCCTGGACTGTGGAGACTGACGAACTGGACTATCGTAAAACAGAAGTAAGTAATGTGACCAAGTGGTGGAAATATAAAGAATGTAAGGTTATACACGTAGAGGTGTATCAACCTCTACAGCGGTGTCGTTGATTGGTGCGGTTGAGATTCCAGCCAATCAGATTGCGTTCCGGCTTCCATTAACAGTCTTTGATTGCCTTCTGAGAGAGAAAATTCACCAAAAAGGGAATTATCAAGGAAGGAACAATTGTGTCATGCGTAGTTAGGAGAGACAGGTATCAGAAGGCTGTTTTTGGATATGTCGAGATTGTGGAACTTGTTTGGTAAATTTTCAAGTTCTAAGTGACGGGGTGTCGGCCAAAGACTTTGTCTGGAACCCTTGTTGGAGTCCCTCACGGTGGGCTCCAGATGAAAAGACCTGAAGGTGGTTGGATGGACTGTTAGTCCTGGCCACCTGGGAGTAGTCTGTGGGTGATGGGTGGGCAATTTATGTTCACCCCAGAGGGACTCTAGAGCAAGGGATTAGTCCAAGAATGAAGGTTGGGCACAAACATGTGTAGTCCAGATGCAGTCTGGATGGTCGTAACAGTAGTCCAGTCGGTGTAAGTCGTTAAATATGGTAAGACTGGTGGTACAGTTGAGAGAAACAGTGTGGTAGACGGTGAAAACGGTGAGGGAGCAGTATCCCAATGGTGATGGTGATGATAGTGAGCAAACGGTAGCTAGCTGCTATCATTTCAAATGACAAGTACAAGATTTTATAGTCTGGGCATACTTGGACTTGTAAGTAAATATGGAGGGAAACACATGGTCTAAGTGCCTAGTGATATAAAAGGAAAGGGTCGAGACCAGGAATATGAAATACAGACTCTGGCGGGCTGCGACAGAAAATCCCAACTTGGTCCTGAGTAGCCTGAACATCTAAGGTGATGTCGGGGCTATGAACCAAAAGGTAAAGTAAAAATAGGGGAAACTTACAAAAAGGGTAACCAAGTAAGAAAAGATGGCTAAGAGTAGTCCGGTCGGTATAAACACTAGTCCGACCAGTCTGTCCTGGACTGTGGAGACTGACGAACCAGACTATCATGAAACATTGGTAAGTAAAGTAAACAAATGATGAAAACATAGAAAACATAAGGTTATACATGTAGAGGTGTATCAACCTCTACACCGGTTATTGTGATCAGGGTGCCTAAGACCTTGGCTTCGAGAGACCTAAGGGGAATGCTATGATGAGCGACAATTAGTCCTTTGTCGCTCCAGATTATACATACTTTCACTAAAGCAACAGGAAATAGCTCCAGGGTCTCGACCTGAGAGCTTGTTGATATGGACTTTGTTGGCAGTGACAGGGATGTGTTTCAAGGTTGCTAAGTCCCAAAATTGCTTTCTGAGATTAGCTCTTTGAAAGGGACTGGTATGGTCGTTTCAAGTATGCAGTCTAGTATCTTCTTGGGGGCAGCTTCATCCTCCAATGGGAAGGAGTAATGAAACCGACTGGTAGGGGCTGGTATGGATAGGTAGATGGTGTCGGTATGAGGTTTGGGGATAGAGGATGATGATGGGATGAATGGAGTCGGTGTGGGCTTGGATGGAGTGACGGGGACAACAGAAGTGGCAGGTCTTACAGCGGCTGCTGGAGTGACAGGAGTGGCTGGTCTAGTTGGGGCCGATGGTGTAGACCAAGCTGCCATGATCTCTGGCATCTCAATGTCTTCTTCAACAGTGGGAGACCGGGAAGCTGGATGAGCAGGGCGGTGAGAGGGGACTTCTACCCCATCAAAACGAACTCGCTTGCCCTTGTCTTTCGCACGGTCTGCCTGAAAGCTTGCCCAGGTGTGGGACAGGTAGGATCGGAAGTCTGGGTCATCGAGGTCTGGACTATCTTCTTCGTCATCTGAGGATGTGGCTGCTGGTACCATAAAGACAGAGGGATCAATATCTACTATAGCATCAATCTCGGGTGAATGCAAAGAAATGATACCGGCTGTAACAGCCAATGCAGCACTCAGGGCGGACTGTGTGGGTAGACAGTCTATGCACTCCTGTAGGCAATGAGTACCAGGAACGCATGGGATATGCTTCCTGTTGGGGAGGTATATATGACTGTCAGCACCTTGGGATGCTTTACCGGTTTGCAAATATGTGTCGACATGATGGCAACTGTTCATAAAGTGAGTGGGATCGCCACAGAAGGTGCATTCCTTCGGTCTCATAGACTGTTGGAGGTTTACCTGCTCCTGCTTGATGGCAGGAGTGCCACTGGACAAGGAGACTTGTGGTACTTGGGGTGTTGGTACTGGTGCTGCCCAGGCCAGGTAGTATGGTTGGGCAGTCTGTTGCTGACTGGCTGTGGGTAAGGGTCATAGAGCCGAGCTGGTGAGGAGGAATTGGGCAGTGTCGATGGTGTCAGTGATTGGGTAGGGGTTGGATGCATGATGTGTGATCTTGGTAATGAGAAGTCGTTGCCAGACTTGGTTGCCCAAGTCTGTTGGTAGTCCAGCGAGAAAGAGGGCATCACAGTCAAGCTGGGAGAGTTTCTTGTTGATGATGAGGAACTTGGATATCTTCTGAAATTTGCACTGATACTCTCCCAGGTCTTCAAGTTTGCGCATCGGTTTGGCTTGATATTCCTGGACTAGATACTGGATATCAGCGCCGCAATAATGGTTAGTACCTTCACATCCAGGGTATAGTTTCTTAACAGCAGTGACAAAGTTATCCCAGTCCACTGGGACTATCAAAGCTTTGTCCAGAAGTTCCCATCCTTTGGACTCTTTGAGGTCTGCATACTGGATGGCGGCATGTATCTTCTGGGCTTCTGAGATACTGGTGGCATTGCTGAGTTCATCGACATCTTCGAGGAATCTTGGGAGGGCAGAAGGATTCTTCCCATCAAATCTTGGGGTGTTCTGGGTGCCTCGGAGTGGCATAGGCATCGTTGAGGCTGGATTAGACATTGGTGTAGGTCGAAGAGGTAGGGAGATAGGAACTGGTGGTCTTGTGGAGGTCAATGAGGGTTGGTAGGGAGCTGGTCTTGGAGCTGCTGGGAGGGAAGCAGTGGCGACAGTAGAATAGTCTGGTAAGATCAAGATAGTCTGGGATGGACAAAGTAAATAGGAGAGGTATAGGATGATGAGGACGATGTCGATGTAAGTGAGGAAGGAGGTGTGCAGGGAGACAGTGAACATTCTGAGGGGATAGAAGGTGGGGGTTCGGTACGTCTCCTGGTAGTCCAGGGGGTGGAATGAATAAATGCACTGGGCACACAGTCGCTGTGACTAATGCTGTCAGCAAAAACTTCTTTGGGAAATGGAGCTTTAGTGTCAGTAACCCTAATCGAATGAAAAGAGTCCAGTGGTGGTGAGTGGCAGTCCTGTTGAGGCAGTGTCATTGATCGGTGTGATAGAGATTCCAGCCAATCGGATTGCATTCCAGCTTCTGTTAATGGTCTTTGATTGCCTTCTGAGAGAGAAAATTCACCAAAAAGGGAAGTATCAAGGAAGAAACAATTGTGTTGTGCGCAGTTAGGAGAGATGGGTATCAGAAGGCTGTTTTCGGATATGTCAAGATTGCAGAACTTGTTCAGTAAATTTTCAAGTTCTAAGCAGTGAGGAGTTGACCGAAGACTTCATCTGGAACCCTTGTTGGAGTCCCTCACGGTGGGCTCCAGATGAAAAGACCTGAAGGTGGTTGAGTGAACTGTTAGTCCTGGCCACCTGAGAGTAGTCTAAGGGTGATGGGGGAGCGATACATTCACCCCAGAGGGACTCTAGAGCAAAGGGTTAGTCCTAGAACAAAGGTTGGGCATGAATGATATAGTCCAGATGCAGTCCGGACAGTAGTAAATGGTAGTCCGGTCGGTGTAAGTTGTTAAATATGTTAAGACTGGCAGTACAGTTGAGTAAAACGGTGCGGTAGATGGTAGAAATGGTGAGGGAGTGGTATCCCAATGGTGACAGTGACAGTGGTGAGCAAACAGTAGAAAGCTGCTTGCTGTCATTTCAAATGACAAGTACAAAATTTATAGTCTGGGCATACTCAGACTTCTATGTAGGTATGGAGAGACACATGGTCTATGTACCTGATAATATAAAAGGAAAGGGTCAAGACCAGGAATATGAAATACAAACCCTGACAGGCAGCAACAGAAAATCCTGACTCAGTTCCAAGTAGCCCAAACATCTAAGGTGATGTCAGAGCTACAAGCCAAAAGGCAAGGTAAAAATAGGGGAAACTTACAAAAATAGTAACCAAGTAAGAAAGTGGCTAAGAGTAGTCCAGTTGGTATATACACTAGTCCGACCAGTCTGTCCTGGACTGTGGAGACTGACAAACCAGACTATTGTGAAACATAGGTAAGTAATGTGAGCAAATGATGAAAACATAGAAGACATAAGGTTATATATGTAGAGGTGTATCAACCTCTACACTGCACATCCTCAGGGAGGTGCACATAAGTGGCACACTCAAAAACACAAAGATGGGCTATGTCTGGTTGCTGGCCATGCAGTAGCTCATATGGTGTGCACCAGTTAAAGTGTCTTAGGGGGGTTCTGTTGTACAGATGTGTTGTGTGAACAATTGAAAATTGCCACCAGCTGTCAGGGATGCAGGCAAAGTGCCGCATAGCTTCTGACTTATCCATTAATGTCTGCATAAGCCTTTCGGCACATCCATTTTGTTGAGGAGTATGGGGGGCACTTTGATATACATATTACAATGCCCTCCCCCTTGAGCATGTCATCAAATGCTTTGGACTTATATTCTCCCCCTGCATCGGACATCCATCCTTTTATTTTGGCATTAAATTGTGTTGAGACCATTTTTAGGAAGTGCTGAGTAGAACTCAAGGCTGCATCCTTAGTTCTGATGCATACAACCCAAGCCATGGATATATAATTGTCAAGGAAGGTAATGATGTATTTGAGTCATTGGTACAACTCAATGGGGAAAGATTTTATGTCTGAATGAATCAATTTGAATGTGTGAGTGGCACAACA
>JBBPMM010000776.1:0-13314 GCA_038090335.1 Solioccasus polychromus
CTCCTCCTGTATAAATACTGTAGTTTGCTGAGGACTTCTCCTCAGTTCGAATATCAACTAAGTTCCCCTGCTATTCTCTCCTGCTTCCCTCAAGTCTTAGCTCAGACTCTTCCCCGACTAAGTGTCTGACTTCTCGATACCCTCGTTCTCCGAAATATAGGGCACGAGTGCGTAAGGGCGCAGCTCTCTGCCCGAGTAGCTGAAGCCAAGCCCGTCCGACCCACCTCTGACCCAAAGTCCACCTACTACGTCTCCCTCCGACGTCGGAGCTAGAGCGGAATAGCGTCGGACCAACGCTTGACAGTATATTTGAACTCATCCTTATGCATTCACTAAATCTATGGCCCCTACCAGTACTATTCAGACTCGCACTCAGACGCACGCTCAGCTACACCAAAGGGCACTTATGCCTGGCGGCTCCCTTCCTAGTCTCACAGCACTTGATGCTGAAGAGGAGTTCCTCTCCTTTTCTCATTGCCCACCTTCCTCTGGTCCGTCTTGTCGCAGATCCTCCACTCTGACGCCATTTTCCGACCGTCGTCCAATGTTCTCTCATATACCCTCTGGACACCAAAGTCCGCCTGACAATGACCCTCGTAGACCTTCTGGCGGCGGAAGTGATGGAGACGATGACCCACCTGATATTCCCCTTCCTGACTCCCATGCACCCACTCCTGATCCCAATACTGATGCGCTCACCCTCCTAGCTCGTGCAATCAACTCCTTTGCATGTCATGCTACCTCCGATCGCGACTCCACCTCTTCCCGCACCAAAGTCCGCAAACCAGATACGTTCAATGGAACAGATACGCACAAACTCTGCACCTTTCTGGTGCAGTGCAAGTTGAATTTCCAGGACCGCCCTAAGGCTTTTCACTCCGACTGCTCCAAGGTCATGTTCACCCAATCCTACCTTACTGTTATGGTTTTGGACACCCCTATTCTTTCCTTCCTATCTATTCCGTTTGTCCCCTACTCTCTCCGATTTATATCCCTGTATTTCCCATACTTCCAGTTCTTTCCGTATTACCTTGTAGCACCGGAGCTAAAGGTTCCCCGTTATAGTCTCTATTCTCCAGAACATTCTAGATAGTTTCCTTTTCCTCTCTTGGTCTGTGCACCGTTTCCCCACATATAAATAGGTAGACTCCTTGCCTTTGTACCTTAGCTAGTTCTACGCAATCCAAGCTTAGTAACCAGCAAGCCGCTTAGGATGAGTGAGACCATCGCCACCATTCCAGTACTCTCAGCTACCACGCTAAGGAGTTTTATCACTCATTGAGGAGTGAGATATCAACTGATCATCTTCATCGCAACGGTACAGGACCTACCATATGGACGTGTCGATACCCTCTATTGGGAGACGACTGTTCTCGTTGTAATCATCTTAGGATTACCTTGTCGACATATCAGCATATACCATTGGGTATATCTCTGCAGTTACTAGCTGAGTTACTAGCCTCAGCATAACAAAAGAACTAGCTCTCTTCACCGTCCCCTTCTACAGTGGACGGAACCCCTCTACCCACCATTACTCCGCCCCGCAGTCCCGCCTACCCTTCGCCCTACCAGAAGAAGAAGAAAACCCATAACCCTTACTCTATTCCCTTTGCCACCACCTCTTCTTCCACCCCTCTGGAACGAACCACGTTGCTCCCAAATCCATCCCACGAAGAGACTTCCATTGACGTTGAGCAAGACCCACAACAGGAAGTTGATTGGGAGAAAGAGCTCGACGACGAACAAGACGCCAGACTTGCCCAGGACTTGTCCACAGAAGGACATGACGACGAAACAGTAAGGAGAAGAGTAGAAGCTTCTCGAGAACAGAGATGTGCTTACGTAGAAGAAGAAGAAGCCCAAAGAGTCGCCACTTATGCTAAACGAAGAGAAGAAATGGCCAAGGGCACGGAACTCAAAGCCGGACTCCCAGATGACTTCTCTGGAGAATCCGAGGATGCAGTACGCTGGATGCTTGCCATGAAGGCGTACTTTAAGATGAACGGTGACCTCTATGACGATAAGGCCATGATGCTCACCACGCTGAATAAGATGAGTAAGGGACGGGGAAAAGTCTTCTCTGAAGGATGGTTCTACCATCTGGAAAGCCCCAATATTCCTGACGATCACTGAACCTTTAACGTTATGGCTACAGACTTTGCCAAAACGTTCTTTCCCTTCGACACGGCCAGTAAGGCTCGCCGAACCATCCGTAACCTCACCCAGAATACCAAAGACAAGGACGGCTTCGCCAAATACATCGCCGACTTCTCCTTAGCTGCAGCTCAGACTGTTATGCTGAGGCTTAATAACTCAGCTAGTAACTCAAATGATAGAATCGATGGTAGACTCTAATCCTTCGTCTGGGGAGACCTAAGATGATCCAGACAACGGTGACACTTTCCCAAGAGAAAACGTCTACTCTCCCCGAAGGTACTTCCTGTAGAATGGTAGCAAAGAAGATAAAGAACTGGTGACGTACTCCTCTCCAACTGAGTACGGAGGCTTCTAATAAAGAGTACTGGATGACTGGAATGGTGACAATCTCGCTCATCCTGAGCGGCTTGCTGGTTACTAAGCTTGGATTGCGTAGAACTAGCTAAGGTACAAGTACAGGAAATCTAGGTATTTATAGGTAGAGAAGATGCACACAGACCAAGAGGAAAAAAGGAAGTTATCTAGAATGTTCTGGAGGATTCCTAACTATAAACGGTAACCCTGAGCTCCGGTGCTTCAAGGTAAAATGGAAGGAAATGGAAGACGGGAAAAGTAGGAATGAGACTTCGGGGAAAATAGGAACTATATGGGAGAGGTAGGAAAATAATAAGGGTCTCCACAACCGTAACATTACCCCCTTCGTAGATATCAGCTCACTGAGCTGAATTATTCTCGCCACCAGAAGAGGAATTCTCCTCAATAACCCAAGAAAGTTCGGGAGGATTAGTGGAAATATTGGGACAACAAGTCACCTTATGCCCTCTGACTCCACAACCGTCACAAGGGAGGCCTCGGCAATGACTTCCCAAATGTCCGGGAGCCCATAAATAGCAGTTGGGACAATGATATTCCCGACATTCCTGGTACCAATGACCCCATTGTTGGCATTTGAAACATTGTCCTGAGCGAATAGGGGTGTCGGGGATAGTGTCGACATCGATGGGATGAGACGGGGTATCTGGAGAAGGGGAACGAGGGGGAGTCAAGGGAGGAATGGGAAGATGGGTGTCGTTGTCGTAGGCAGAGACCGGAGTCTCCCACTCAGGTTGTGGGGTCCAAGTAGGTCTGGCAGGTTCCGGGACAGGCAAAGCGGGAGTATCGTCATAGGATGAGAGGCAAGGTTGAGTAGGAACAGAATAGGGAGTGGGTCGGCGATGGGGATGACGATGAGGGCATCGAGTTGGGGCAGGAGGAGAGGGAGAAGACAAAGGGGGGGTAGGAGAGGAGGAAGAGGGGAGGAGAAAACGGGGTTCGATCCCGTTTGTGGAGGTGAGTGGGTATCCCTGGTATCGAGTCTCCTCGAGAGGGGTGAGTCCATCTAGAAGGGACTGGAGAATGGAGAGAGTGGAGTGTGGGACGCGGTTGACAAAGAACCAGAAACCTTCTTGATGCATAAGGTCCAGGAGATGGTCCAACGTTTGTTGGGTAGAATGGTCTATGGCCCAAGTGAATGTCGAGTTGGGGCCGGTATGGGACCGTTGGAACAAGAGGTCAGTGGTGTAAATTTGGTGGTATAAGCGCACCATCATTTGCAACGAAGATGCCTGGGGCCAGAGAGGATCATGTTCGACGCAGAAAAGAGGTTGAGGATCAGCGAGGATGGTAGCGAAGAGAATACGATGGTAAGAGACCAGGAGGCGTTCAGCGAAGACAGCAGGGGATGACATAGTGACGAGCAAAGGTGACAGATGGATGGGGTTGTAAAAGTGGTTTAACGAAGTTCAAAGATGTCGTCGAGCTTTATACTCTTCGAGCACTTCCGAGGCATTTCCCAGATTAGACTCTGGTTCCCAGGTATTCTCAGCGGAAGAGTACCCTTTCCACTTTACCAAATATTGTCGCTGTCCTCGTGTTCCGCGGTGATTCAAGATGTCTTCGACTTCCCATTCTTCTTCTCCTTCTATCTCCTCCGACGGTGGTTTTAAGAAGTTGGGTCCATGTTCTGGTGTTTCCCGATAGGACGATAAGAGGGATGCATGGAAGATGTTATGGATTTTCCAGGATGGAGGGAGACGGAGTTCATAGGCAAGAGGAGAGACGACTTTAGAGATCTCGAAAGGTCCCTCACATCTAGGGAGGAGTTTCTTGGACGTATGACAGAAACGGAGGTTCCGTGCTTCCAGCCATACCTTATCTCCGACTTTCCACAGTTTAAACTTAGAAAAGGTTCGTTCCTTCATGATCCGTGCAGAATTCTCATGAGCCGCCAGGGCTTCTTTCCGTGCTTTGTCAAGAAGGGTAAGACGTTTTTCCAGGGCTGGGATAAACGTCTTTCCAAGTGAGGGATAACCTCGGGGTTCATAGCCAAACATGAGGGAAAATGGAGTCTTTTGAGTGGATGAATGGACATTGGAGTTGTGGGAGAATTCGGCAAGGGGTAATAGGTCTACCCATTTGTCAGGACGGCCTTCGGAGAAGATTCTCAAGTATGTTTCCAGGGATTGGTTTGTCCGTTCAGTTTCCCCATCGGTCTGAGGGTGATAAGCGGTAGAAAGGCGAAGGTCATAATCTAGGAGACGAGATAATTCGCGAGCGAAAGCAGAGGTGAATTGGGGGCCGCGATCCGAAATGACCGATGAATGGAGACTGAACCGAGGAAAAACCTTTTCTAAAAATAGCTGCGCCACTCCCTCGGCATCGATAGTTTTAGAGCAAGGGGTGAAAATTACCCCCTTCGTAAGGCCGTGGTCGACCATGACCAAAATAGAGTCAAAACCGCGAACGGGGGGGAGATCCGTGATTAGATCAACGGAGATCTGCTCGAAGGGGCGAGTGGCAGCGGAGGGAATAGGAGAGAGCGGGGGAACGGTAGGATGAGTGTTAACTTTATTCTGTTGGCAAACAGCACAGCCAGAGACAAAGCGGCGAATGAAGGTGGAAAGGCCGGGCCACCAAAAGTTGTGAGCGACAAGGGCATGAGTGCAGAAAATACCACCATGTCCGCCAGCAAAGGAGGAGTGGATTGAGTGGACAATGTCGTGGCGGAGGGATTCAGGGACATAGAGGCGATTGCGGAAATACAATTTGCCATCGTCAAATGACCAATCCCGAATAGAAGAGCGGGAAAATAGAGGAGAATCCTCGAAGGATTTGGCAATAGCGTCGAGGACTAATGGGTCAGATGCAGAAGATTGGGTAAGTTTATCTGCGAGGGCAAGATCGATGGAACGAATGAAGACATCGACAGGGAGGAGGGTGACAGCCTGATTATCATCGGCCGTATCGACATGGTCTCGGCGGGAAAGTGCATCAGTGGGTCCCATCTGAGAACCTGGTTGATGAACGAAGTGAAGGTCAAAGTCTTGGAGAAAGAGGAGCCAGCGAGCCTGGCGACGGGAGAGTTTTCTGGGTTCACAGAAGTAAGACAGATTTTTATGGTCGGTGAGGACAGTGACAGGTAAAGAGGTTCCCTGAAGGTAATGTCGCCACTCATAAAGAGCATGGATGACGGCTAATAACTCTCGGTCGTAGATGTCATAATTTCGTTCGGTGGGAGATAGAGTTTTTGATAGATAGGCGCAGGGATGGAGGTCCCCATTAGCATCCTTTTGCATGAGGACTCCTCCGGTGGCAACGAGTGAAGCGTCTGTCATTAGAAGGAAAGGAGAAGTAGTGTCCAGGAGATGAAGGACTGGGGCCGACATGAAGATCCGCTGGAGAGTTCAGAAAGCAGATTTGTGAGAAGGGGACCATTCCCAAGCGGTCGTTTTCTTGGTGAGATCAATAAGGGGTTGAGCAATAGTGGAGAAATTTGCGATGAATTTACGGTAGAAATTGCAAAATCCTAAAAATGACCTGACTGCTTTAACGGAGGTAGGTGGTTGCCACTCCTGAATAGCTTTCAGCTTAGTGGGATCCATAGATGCTTGGTGATGGCCAATGACCATCCCTAAGTATTCGACTTCAGCGACGTCGAAAGAGCATTTGGAAATCTTTAGAGAGAGATGCAGATCTTGTGGTCGTTGGAGTACTTGTTTTGTTCATTCGGTATGCTGAAGAGGGTCCAAGGAATGAATAAGGATGTCGTCCATGTAGATGACGACCCATCCTTCAGATATGAGGTCACGGAAACCATCATTCATGAAGGCTTGGAATGTGGCAGGGGAATTGCAGAGTCCGAAGAACATCACCGTTGGTTCGAAAAGCCCAAACAGTGTGATAAAGGCGGCTTTCCATTGGTCTTCAGGTTTGATAAGAACATTGTTATATCCCCAGCATACATCAAACTTGGTGAAGATTGTAGAATCTTTCAATTTATCCAAAAGGTCAGAAATAAGAGGGAGAGGGTAGGCGTTCTTGACCGTATGGGAGTTAAGGTATCTATAATCTTGACAAGGTCATAAAGAGCCGTCCTTCTTTGGCACGAAGAAGAATGGAGATGCTTGAGGGGATTTTGATGGTACAATCCGACCCGTTCGAAGATGTTCATTGATGAACTCTTTACAAGTCTCCATCTCTTTGGGGTTAAGGGGGTAGACTTTAGCGATTTTTGGTATGAAAGACTCATCAAGATCAATTCCATGATCGAAGGGTCGGGAAGGGGGAAGAAGGTCATGAGTCTTTTCTTCAAACACGGAAGAATATTCTTGATATTCAGAAGGCAAGACCTTCTCCTTCTTTGGTGCGGCAATAGCTGCTTCTGTGGCGATGGTGGTTTTCTTCAATGATTCTACCAAGTATCGTTGTTCGAGGGCTTCTCCTTCAGCATTATGGTTTTCAGATAAGGCGGGGATAGTGACAACTCGATTAGCCCAATCAATAGATGGATTCACCCTGGTAAACCATGGAATTCCTAAAATCACCTGATCTCCTCCGCAGTTTAATACAAGGAAGCGGATGGCTTCCTCTCGTCCTGCCATATTAATAGCCAGGAGGGCTTCTTTTTGGATAAACCCTCCTTTATTGGTGGATCCATCGGCATTGGATGCTTTGATAGGAGAAGGGAGTTGTCGGGTAGGGAATCGATACTTGGCAACGGTGATAGGATCAATGAAGTTTTCAGTGGCTCCTGAGTCGATGAGAGCATTGATGTCAGCGGTTTTCATTCCGTGAGAAAGAGAGATGGGAATACGAATAGATTTCTCTTTCTTACTAGTACAAATGATAGGAGCGGAACGTTCAGGAGGAGAAGACGCTGAAGCTTTCCTCTGTTCTAAAAACCATGAATTCTCTCATTGGTGGACATCCTTGAGACCTTGGTCTCATCTTCTTCAAAACACTCTTGGAGTACTCGTATGAGTTCCTTCTGATCGACCTTCCTTCCTTTAAGGACTTTCAGGTACTCATTGAGTTCTGAAGATGGGGGAGGTTCTGGCACTTTAGGAGGGTCGGGAGTGGTGACGGTCACTACCCTGGTCTGGTTTCGGAATGGATTGTTAGAACGAGGGGGGGTAGTTCCCTCCGTCCTCTTATCATCGCGGGGGTGATTACGAGTGGTGCAACCCTTCTTATGACAAATGAAGCACCTTCCTTCCCAAATGTGTCGAGCCTTTTTGACAGGGGAGAGTCGAATGGCATCGACTTCCATGGCGTTGGGGTCCTTCCTATCGCTGGAGAAGTTCCTCCACCCTAGACCCTTCTGCATATCCTTGATGCGCTCCTGTTGTGCATTGAACTTACTGGCTTGATCCATCCATCCTTGAAGCGTGGTGGGGATCGCGGCCATAGAGAGGATATTGGTGGTGATCTTTTCATCTAATCCTCTTCCGAAGTACTCGATAAGGGCTTCTTCATCAGAGAGTCCCATCTGGGTGGCAGCAAGGGAAAAGTTGGCAACATATTTAGCAAAACCATCCTTATCCTTCGTGTTCTGGGAAAGGTTTCTGATGGTTCGACGAGCTTTGCTAGCAGTGTCGAAAGGGAAGAACATCTTGGCAAAGTCTGCGGCCATGACGTTGAAGGTTCGGTGGTCGTCTGGGATATTGGGGCTTTCCAGGCGATAGAACCATCCTTTGGAGAAAACCTTTCCTTGTCCCTTGCTCATTTTGTTCAGCGTGGTGAGCATCATTGCCTTATCGTCATAAAGGTCACCATTCATTTTGAAGTACGCCTTCATGGCAAGCATCCAGCGTACTGCATCCTCTGATTCTCCGGAGAAATCGTCCGGGAGTCTGGCCTTGAGTTCCGTACCCTTGGCCATCTCTTCTCTTTGTCGGCTCTGGTAAGCAGCGACTTGTCGGGCTTCTTCTTCTTCTGCATAAGCACGTCTCTGTTCTCGAGAAGCTTCTACTCTTCTTCTTACTGTTTCGTCGTCGTGTCCTTCTGCGGACAAATCTTGGGCAAGTCTGGCATCTTGTTCGTCATCGAGCTCTTTCTCCCAATCAACCTCCTGTTGTGGGTCTTGTTCAACGTCAATGGGAGTCTCTTCATGGGGTGGGTTTGGAAGCGACGTGGTTCGTTCCAGAGGGATGGAAGAAGAGGTGGTGGCAGAGAAGGGAATGGAGTAAGGGTTATGGGTCTTCTTCTTCTTTTGGTAGGGCAAAGGGTAGGCGGGACTATGAGGTGGAGTAATGGTGGGTAGAGGGGTTCCGTCCACTGTAGAAGGGAACGGTGAAGAGAGCTAGTTCTTTTGTTACGCTGAGGCTTAATAACTCAGCTAGTAACTCAAATGATAGAATTGATGGTAGACTCTAATCCTTCATCTGGGGAGACCTAAGACAATCCAGACAACGGTGACGCTTTCCCAAGAGAAAACGTTTACTCTCCCCGAAGGTACTTCCTGTAGGATGGTAGCAAAGAAGATAAAGAACTGGTGACGTACTCCTCTCTGACTGAGTACGGAGGCTTCTAATAAAGAGTACTGGATGACTGGAATGGTGACAATCTCACTTGTCCTGAGCGGCTTGCTGGTTACTAAGCTTGGATTGCATAGAACTAGCTAAGGTACAAGTACAGGAAATCTAGGTATTTATAGGTAGAGAAGATGCGCACAGACCAAGAGGAAAAAAGGAAGTTATCTAGAATGTTCTGGAGGATTCCTAACTATAAACGGTAACCCTGAGCTCCGGTGCTTCAAGGTAAAATGGAAGGAAACAGAAGACGGGAAAAGTAGGAATGAGACTTCAGGGAAAATAGGAACTATACGGGAGAGGTAGGAAAATAATAAGGGTCTCCACAACCATAACACAGACCGGCCTTGCCGATGAAGAAGCCCTTATCAAATACTTCGGAAGAGGATTAGATGAAAAGATCACTACCAACATCCTCTCCATGGCTACGGTCCCTACTACGCTCCAAGGATGGATGGACCAGGCCAGCAAGTTCAATGCGCAGCAGGAACGCATTAAGGATATGCGCAAAGGTTTAGGATGGAGGAATTTCTCTAGTGACAGGAAGGACCCCAATGCCATGGAAGTCAATGCCATTCGACTCTCCCCCGTCGAGAAGGCTCGACATATTCGGGAAGGAAGGTGCTTCATCTGTCATAAGAAGGGTTGCACCACGAGGAATCATCCTCGAGACGATAAGAAAGCCGAAGGATCAACTACTCCACGATCCAACAACCCCTTCCGAAACCAGACTAGAGCCACCACCATTGTTGCCCCAGAACCCCCTAAAGCACCAGAGCCTCCCCCATCTTCCGATCTCGACAAGTATTTAAAAGTTCTTGAGGGACAGAAGGTGGATCAGAAGGAACTTATGAGGGTACTCCAAGAATGTTTCGAGGAAGACGAAACAAGGGCATCCAGAATGTCTACTTCCAAAAAGATTCTGGGTTTTTAGAGCGGAGGAAAGCATCAGCGTCTTCTCCTCCCAAACGTTCCACTCCTATCATTTGTACCAGTAAGAAAGAGAAATCTATTCGTATTCCCATCTCTCTCTTTCACAGAACGAAAACCGCTGAAATCAATGCTCTCATCGACTCTGGAGCCACGGAAAACTTCATCGACCCTATCACCATAGTGAAGTACCAGTTCCCTATGAGACGACTCCCTTCTCCCATAAAAGCCTCCAATGCCGATGGGTCCACCAATAAAGGAGGATTTATTCAGAAAGAAGCTTTTCTTGCCGTGAACATGGCCGGACGAGAAGAGATCATTCGCTTCCTTGTCTTAAACTGTGGAGGGGATCGTGTCATACTCGGGATTCCCTGGTTTTCCAAGGTAAACCCTCAGATCGATTGGACTAACCGAACCATCGATATTCCCCCTCTCTTTGAAAACGACAATGCCGAGGGAGAAGCTCTGGAACAACAATATCTGGTCGAATCGTTACAAAAAACTACTATCGCCACAAAGAAGTAGCTATTGCTGCACCAAAGAAAGAGAAAACCTTGCCTTCCGAATACAACGAGTATGCCTCGGTATTCGAAGAAAAGACTCATGATCTCCTTCCCCCATCTCAACCCTTTGATCATGGCATCGATCTTGATGATTCCTTCGTCCCAAAGATCGCCAAAGTTTACCCCTTGAACCCCAAGGAGATGGAAACGTGTAAAGAATTCGTCGATGAACATCTTCGCACAGGACGAATTGTCCCATCTAAATCACCCCAGGTGTCCCCTTTCTTCTTCGTACCAAAGAAGGATGGTTCCCTTCGACCATGCCAGGATTACCGTTATCTGAATTCACACACAGTCAAGAATGCCTATCCTCTCCCCCTTATCTCTGATTTATTGGATAAGCTCAAGGACTCTATGGTCTTCACAAAGTTCAACGTTCGATGGGGGTATAACAATGTCCTCATTAAACCTGAAGATCAATGGAAAGCTGCTTTCATTACTCCCTTTGGACTCTTCGAACCAACAGTCATGTTCTTTGGGTTATGTAACTCTCCTGCCACGTTTCAAGCATTCATGAATGACAGCTTTTGAGATCTTATCTCGGAAGGATGGGTAGTCATCTATATGGATGACATTCTTATTCATTCATCGGATCCCATCCAACATACTGTATGAACGAAGCGGGTTCTCCAGCATCTCAAGGACCTCCATCTCTCCTTGAAGATTTCCAAGTGTTCTTTTGATGTTGAAGAAGTCGAATATTTAGGAATGGTCATTGGTCATCACCAAGCGTCCATGGACCCCACCAAGCTGAAGGCCATTCAGGAATGGCAACCACCTACCTCTGTTAAGGCAGTCAGGTCGTTCTTAGGGTTTTGCAATTTCTATCGTAAATTCATTGCAAACTTCTCAACTATTGCCCAACCTCTTATCAACCTCACTAAAAAATCGACCGCTTGGGAATGGTCCCCTTCTCATGAATCTGCCTTTTGTACCCTTCAGCAGATCTTTATGTCTGCCCCTGTTCTTCATCTGCCAGATACGACGCTCCCTTTCTTCCTGATGACCGATGCCTCCCTAGTTGCCACTGGAGGTGTCCTCATGCAGAAAGATGCCAATGGAGATCTCCACCCCTGCGCTTACTTGTCAAAAACCCTTTCTCCTGCTGAGCGAAATTATGACATCTACAATCGAGAGCTGTTAGCCGTCATCCATGCACTCTATGAATGGCGTCACTACTTACAGGGTACCTCCCTTCCCGTCACCGTCCTCATGGATCATAAGAATCTTTCTTATTTCCATGAACCCCGAAAACTCTCTCAACGACAGGCTAGATGGCTCTTATTCCTTCAGGACTTTGACCTCCATTTCGTTCATCAACCGGGCTCCCAAATGGGTCCTGCTGATGCGTTATCCCGTTGGGATCATGTGGATACTGCTGATGATAATCAGGCTGTCACCCTTCTCCCTGACAATGTCTTTCTTAACGCCATTGATCTTGCTCTTTCTGACAAGATCACTCAATCATCCTCTACTGATCCCCTCGTACTTGACACTATCTCTAAGTTGATGGAAGATTCCCCGTTATTTCCACATTCCTTTCCACAGGACTGGTCTTTCACGGATGGGAAACTCTATTTCCATAATCGTCTCTATGTTCCGGAACCCCTTCGCCATGAAATTGTCTCTTCCATCCACTCCTCCTTCACTGGGGGACATGGCGGTATCTTCCGCACCCACGCCCTTGTGGCATGCGACTTCTGGTGGCCTGGCCTCTCTACCTTTGTCCATCGTTTTGTCTCTGGTTGCGCTGTCTGCCAGCAGAACAAAGTGAATACTCATCCCACCGTTCCCCCCTTATCCCCAATCCCATCCTCCGCTTCTCATCCCTTTGAACAAATCTCCATGGATCTTATCACGGATCTTCCACTTGTTCGCGGTCTTGACTCCATTTTGGTCGTGGTCGACCATGGCCTTATGAAGGGGGTAATTTTCACTCCTTGCTCAAAAACCATTGATGCCGAGGGTGTAGCCCAACTCTTTTTGGAAAAGGTTTTTCCCAGATTTGGACTCCATAACTCCGTCATCTCTGATCAAGGGCCACAATTCGCGTCCGCCTTTGCAAGGGAATTGTCCCGTCTTCTCAGATACGACTTACGACTCTCTACTGCCTATCACCCTCAAACAGATGGGGAAACTGAACGTACCAATCAGTCCTTAGAAACCTATCTACGGATATTCTCTAAGGGTCGCCCAGATAAATGGGTTGACCTATTACCATTAGCCGAATTCTCTCACAACTCCAACATCCATTTGTCTACTCAAAAGACTCTGTTCTCCCTCATGTTCGGATATGAACCTTGGGGCTATCCTCCGCTTGGAAAAACATTCATCCTGGCTCTGGAAAAGCGGCTTACCCTTCTCGAAGAAGCACGGAAAGAAGCCTTAGCAGCTCATGAGAATTCCGCTCGGATCATGAAGGAACGGACCTTTTCCAAGTTTAAACCCTGGAAAGTCGGAGATAAAGTATGGCTGGAAGCCCAAAACCTTCGCTTTTGTCACATGTCCAAGAAACTCCTCCCCCGACGAGAAGGTCCCTTTGAAATTTCTAAGGTCGTATCCCCCCTGGCCTACAAACTCCGACTACCCCCATCCTGGAAAATCCACAACGTCTTTCATGCCTCTCTCTTATCGTCCTATCGGGAGATGCCAGAACATGGACCCAATTTCTTAAAGCCACCGTCGGAAGAGATAGAAGGAGAGGAAGAATGGGAAGTTGAAGATATCCTGAATCACCGCAGAACACGAGGACGGCGACAATATCTCATTAAATGGAAGGGTTATTCGTCCACCGAGAATACATGGGAACCAGAATC
>JBBPMM010000777.1:1001-13309 GCA_038090335.1 Solioccasus polychromus
CTTGTACGATATCTACCTACTCGAGCTAACTAGTACGTAGTTCGTTCACTCGATAGGTAAATCATCCCGAATAAAGTCCGTTGTTCACGAACTGAGTTCGTTCACTCGATAGCATTTCTTTCACAACGCGCCACATGATTTTCTCTGTCTCTGTCGGAAAGTCGAAATTCCACGCGATTAGATGAAGCATGCAAAGAATCGCCAAAGTGGTAAACAATGAGACTTCAATAACAAGTCCGCGATTGGCTCCTTCGATGACGGTCGTCAACCCGTAATCTTTAGAGTGAACAGACTTGTCCTGATCATCATAGTAAGTCGTCCGTTGAAAACGGAGTCATACAAAACCAAGATATATACATACATTGGTAATTTCATCATCATCAGAATTTGGTCGTCCTCGCACGCAACGGAAGCGATTCATTAAGACGCCAAGACAGCTCGAGTGCGGTTTCCATGCAGTACGCTTGCGAATTGGGACATCTTAATGCATCTCAGGCGCATTGGGGGATGCTTACAACATCGATTCCATCTGCACGTTTGACTTGATATCCTGAGGTGAGTAGAAAACGTGTGGACATTCCGGACGGAATGGTTTATTCCACCAGAACGCGAGTATTATAAGCGTGAGTACAGCCATGCAGACTGTATCAAGTTCGACGAGCGTAACGGCGAGCTTGTTCGAACTGCGAACGGCAACTTGAAGAATGAACCAGGAGAGTTGGAGCACAAAGATGGTTTTTCCTATCACATCAGATTTGCTCATTGCTTTGATCTCCTTCACCGTAATGAGTGGGTTTGCAATTCTTCCTGCCTCACAAAGCTCTAGGAATCTGAGAGAGTAAATCGTGCACGATCGGCCTTGGTCGCCACTGTAAACAAAGCCACGCATCTCTGCAAAGTAACTGTGTGTCATTGACCACTCGTACCCTCTCTCTAGGAAATTATCAGATGAACTAGAGGAATTTCTATGATTGGAGAGAAGCATACCACGAAACCGACGGACGTAGTAACGTGCCATCCACCATTCATAAACGGCCCTCGTCACCATCCCTTCTGGAATAAAGAAGGAGAAGAGGATTGATTTCACTCGTTTCCATAATGTATTTGACCACGTTTCCCCACTGCAGGGAACTTTGGGGTGAATGGCGCGCCATACGCAGATTATCAGGGTCAGTGCGCAACTCCCCAGTATACTCCACATGCTGCGGTATGTCCCACCGGAAAGTGAACAATCCATGAAGTTCCAGCAAGGTGGGGCTGGGCGGCAGGACAGGCAAACCGTGGCGATATGAAGGCCTAGTCATTGGTCAAGTGCGATGTAAGGCACGCCCTTTTTGGGAGATCAGGGCTGTGTTTTCCATGTACTGCCCAACTTTGTGCAAAACAAGAAGGCTACTGTGGGTTTGCTTTCATTCTTGCAGGAGGTCCGAGGATCTGGCGTTTATACTTGTTCCAGTGTTTACTGTCAGCCCCAGGGCTCTTCAGACATTACCCTTGCTCGATCACAGAGGCCTTCTGCTCCCCCTTTTCAATGGCAGACCAGCGAATGCGAGCGCAGGCCCGGCGGCCCGAAGCGAGCATTCGCTGATTCACCTTCAGTTGTGATGGTCGTATATTCGCACTTCAGAGTCATACTCGGTCGGTGCTTCGCGTCCGTTACATAAGCACAGAGCATCTACGATCGAAAGTGGCGGTCGTGCCGTACTAAGAACTTAGAGAGCTTTAGGCCTGGCATGCATTGAATCATGGTGTGTTTAGACTCTGGAATCATGGCAGAGTAAAAGTTGAACTCTTGCTTCGGTCATGAAATATTGTACAGGAATCTTTCGCAGGAAAGTACCGACTTTCAGGCTGGCGGGACTCGGTCACAGTTCGTTCCATCGTGGGGTCATTCGTATTAAACCCCCATTGAACCGGCTCGGACGCAGGTACCAAGAACAAATTCGTCATCTACTGCAGACGGAGAACGTAGGATGTTCATGCAACGATCTCGTGAGCAGAGCAAGGCAACTGACGAAGGCTGGAAAGTATCAATGCCACAAGAAACATTCGGGACGCGATGCCCAAGAAGAGCAGAAATGGGATACATCGGCCAATGACGACACGATTGTACGACTCTGTCCATGTCATTCTCAAAAACGAAATCGCTATGCCCACCAAAGCAAAAAGAGGCCAATGGACAGCCCGTCAGCGCAAGTGCCGCGATACGCCATACAATCTTCTCTTTTACCGTTGGAAAATCAAAGTTCCATGCGACAGGACGTATCGCACCGAGAAAGACCCAAGTGACGAACGAGATAACGTTTCCGACGATATCACTTTCGGATTCCTCATCTACATTTCATTCTGGGAACAAACGGGCATGACCTGCGAGATGCTTCAAGAAGTGATCAACCGAAGGGTAACATGGTACGCTCATCTGTATGTAGTCGGCCGGTTTCTTCATCACCAGACTTTAGTTGTGGATCTTACATCAAATCGAATCCCCCCTCCATATGGTACGCCTACATGTATGTAGCCTTATAAATATCATTCCTGCATGCTGCAAAATACTTACAGAGCTGAGCGCTTTTGGGTATCAGCTTTGACCTCTTGAGGCGAATAAAATATGTGTGGGCACTCGGGGCGGAGTGGCTTTTCCCACCAAAAAATGAGAAGAAGAGTGAGTACCGCCATGCGAGCCGTACCAAGCTCGACCAACGTGACGGCGAGCCCCTTGGAATGGCGAACAACGGCCTGCAACGGGCACCGCAGCTTACAGGGATTTATGGCCAAACCGTGCAGGTTGTCCATTTGCCGACCTCGAAATGGCTGATCTATCTTTTGAAGGGACCAGCAGAATTATTACACCCTTGGAATAGTCGACAGAAACTCGTCAATAAGTTCATATTTTATATGCGCACTCGCCTCGAGCTTAATTATGCTGGAGCAGGAGTCCCCGTTCGTGCAAAGATAATTACACAGAAAGTATTTAGAACGCAGCACTTTCAAGGCTCCGTCGCTAATGATTCATTGACCGCTTGTTTTGGACAGGGCGGCAGAGTTGCGAGTCTTGGATGATGCAGATAGCCACTACGACCCGCCAACTACATACGTCTACGGATCTAATTCCCGCGCACGTCTGTCAACCCCTCGTGTTTACCGTATTCGTACGCCCGCTGATCGACGCAGCGGGAAAGCCCGTCTCCACATCGAAAGCGCGGCCCACCTCCATCTCGTGCTTGCGTCGGACGGTTCACTGGTAGAAGCCCGGACACGCGTCGTAACGCGTCTACTCTCGCGCCGTTTCCGTTTGACTGCGCCTACTGGATGTGCAGTATTATCATTTACTCGCTGGCGAGTTGGCAGGGCGAGGGACGAGGGGCGAGGCGAACATGGCGCTCGGAAAGTGGGTTCTTGCGTGGCGCCGAGGGCGTGCTCGATAACGACGAGACGCTAGTGTGCACATTTGCTGAAAAAGAAAACGGCGACCAAGAAGGGGGTAGCCGAGCACTGAGTTTGCGATGGGTATCATAAAAAAACGATTGGGTAGAGGAAACGGAGGCTGTAAGGGCATGGCATCAATTCGTGAGTCCTCGCACATTGCGCTGTTGGGAGTTGGTGGTGACGACGCTGCAGTCGATGTTTCATCTTCAAGTGGATGCCTCAAAATAGGATCGGAGAGATCAGTTGATATGAAGCGCATGTGCCCCAAGAATGCCGACGAGAAGAATTATAGATGACGCTACTCGACGTGCGTTGAGCGCGTGGCGTTGATGCAGTGACTCGTGTATTATTCGATGCAAAACTTGGCCTTTTCCTAATAAATTTGTCGGACAGTTCACATAGTTGTTGTAATCGGGACGGAACTGTGAAGTTGATGGCAACGACGCCGCGGTCGATGTTTCGTCTTCAAGTGGATACCTCATAATAGGATTGGAGAGATCAATTGGGCACATGTGCTCCAAGAGTGTCGACGAGAAGAATCATAAATGACGCTACTTGACGTGCGTTGGGCGCGAAACGTTGATGCAGCGACTCGTGTATTATTCGATGCAAAACTTGGTTTCTTTCCCATCGTGCGTGAAAACACCAGTCGCCGCACTGACGCCCAGTCCACGTCTAGCAACGCTGTACATTTCGTACGTCTCGTCGAGTGCCGGATCAAACCGGGCCATGATAAACCGAGATCGTGTCGAAATAGAATCAATACTAGATCCATGCCGACAAAGTACATACGTAGCACTGAATATCTCGAATTGACGAGATGATCCGAATTCATCCAAGCCGCATATCGCGAGCCCTTTTTTTAACCATCTACTAAAAAAAAAAAAGGCACCATGCGGTACCGAAAGGGTGTCAACCAACTGTCCATTCATTACTCACAAAAAGAAAGAAAACAAGAACGAGAAAAAGCAACCAAGCACATCTAATCCAAACCACCCCGAAACGCAGCGTCCCACTTCGGAAACAAGGGTAACAAGTGTCAAGGGTCATATGAAAGAGAAAAAGGAAAAAAAAAAAAAAAAAAGCAAGAGTACGACACCAACATCCCTCACATGATCACACACTCTTTTTCCTCCAGCTTGACTCCCTGAATACCCATCTCTGCAAACGTCGTCGGGCCCTTTGGTCTTGGCGTCTGTTGTTGTCGCGGCGGTTCTCCCATACCCATGCCCGTGTCTGGCGTCCCGATTCCTTGTCCCTGTCCTTGCGCTGGCATAGATCCAGGCAACGGCGTACTCCCAGCACGCTGTCCAGGGGGTCGTCCCGCCGGCCTCGCATAACTCGGCTCCGCTTGTGGGGGAGGCGATCCGGCCGCGGCCGCCGACCCAGAACCAGGATCGACGAGCGTGTAACGGTGTTGATTCGGGAATTGGCGTGGTGGATGGCCCGGTGCGGGTCCTTGCAAAGGCGTCGATGGGGGTCCCTGTGCGAGTGGAGGTCCTTGTACGGGTGAGGGTCCCTGTACGGGCGGAGGTCCTTGTAACGGAACCGGAGCAGGCGCGGGCGATCCTTGAAAGTAGCCAGCCCCAACACCGGGCCCAGACCCAGGAGACCCCTCGACGACCGGCGTCAATACCGGCGTCCCTCCCATACCCATAGGAGACTGGTGCCCATGCTGCCTTAGCGAACTCTTGCGCACCATGTCCACCACCTGCCGTCCTTCCTCGATAGACGTGCGCGGTGCGCCACCGTCGCGTTCCGACCTTTGCTTTGCTTGCGTTCGTTTCCTCACGAGCTTGACCTCCGTGATCGAATCGTGTTCCTGGCGAGATAGCGATTGTGGCGAAGGCTGTGAGAGCGCTGCCAACCGTTCGGGCGCGTCCGTATTGCCATGTTCCGAGGCCTGCACGCCGCCGTATCATCAGGATCCCCCTTTTTCCACAGAAAAAAAAAAAAACGAAACGCGCAAAAAACTCACGAGTTGGTACCACGCCCTCGCAGCTTCGATGTCCTTTTGTCCCCCCACCCCGACTTCCTTGTAATACCCCATCGCAAACTCGGCGCTCGGCAACCCCTTTTTAGCCGCCTTTTCTGCAAAGGTATACGCCAACGTCTCGTCCTTGTCAAACGCCCCGTCGGCACCACACAAGAACCACTTGCTGAGCGCCATGTCCGCCTCGACCTCGCCTTGCTGACTCGCGAGGGAGTAATACTGCACGCTCAGGAGCGCGTCAAACGGGAACGGCGGCAGTGCAAACTCGTACGCATGTCCGAGTTTGTACTGGGCCGGCGCGAAATGGAGATAGGCCGCACGCTCGAGGTGGAGACGGGCTTCTTGTTGTGGGCTCGAGTGTGGGGGTATGAGCGGGGCAAACACGTGCGGGGGGACGGACACGTGCGAGAATTCGCCGAGAAGCAAAAGACCGTAGACGTAAGCGGGCTGTGGGACCTGGACGGACGAGAGCGTCGCCGCGCGGTGGATCAACGGAAGGCCGGTCTCGGGGCTAGCCGGGAGACCGAGCTGGCCCATCAGATGGGCCATGCCCATGCGCTGCCCGTTCATGTCAGTAGACCCTCGATAGGGAAGGAGCAAGGACGGACGTAGACGCAACTCTCGACGTTGAGTTTGACGCCACGTTCAAAACAATCGCGCGCGTGGGCGGCGTCGTTGAAGTTTTCATAGTCACGACCGAGACGGAACCAAGCTAGAGCGTACCCTGCGCGCGCGGCGGTCTCGAAATCGCGAAACGCGACGCGGGGGTTGTGCGCGAGGTGCTCTGGGTACGCACCCGACGAGGCAAACGTGGCCCGCAGGTAAATGGCCTCTGCTGCAAAGAGCGGGATGGGGTTGGGGTGCTGCGCACCGGCGATCTGGAGGACGAGCGGAACGGCGACTTGGACGAGGCGGTGAAGCTGCGGGTCTTGGATGGTGACAGGGCCGACGGGTGCGTCGCCCGTGTTTTGCTGGGCGCGGTCGACGAGGAGCAAAACGTCGCGGGCCCAGTTAATTTTGAGGGCGGGGTCGTGGGTGGGGTGTTGTACGGTGGGCAGGGCGGTCGCGAGCGACTGGATGGAGGGGAGCGGCGCGGTGAGGGAGGGTGCGCCCGTCTGGCGCGGTGGGGACGGCGCGTGGGGCTGGACCGAGCTGGAGCGGGGAGGCATCGATGGTGGTGGGTGGTAAGGAGGCTGCACCGACGCTCTGTGATGGAGAGGCGGTGTTTGGTACTGCGGTTGGTAGGGAGGCTGGTAGTAGGGACGCGGGGACGCGGGAAGGGGCTGTGGTGGTGGTGGTGGTGGTGGTGGTGGTTGGAGAGAGGCTCGTTGGGGAGGCGGTCTTGGAGAGTAAAGACGGGCCTGGTTGTCGAGCGTGCGTGCCATCTGATGTAATAGACGATTAGCCGCGATCAACGCCCGGGGCTGACTCTGCGTACGTTGGCGGGGATGCTTGGGTCGATGCGGTGGGGACGGGGCGCAGGCAAGGGTGTAGAAGGAGGGACGAAATCGGGAGGGAGAGGTGGTACTGGGGGGGCGCTCATGATCCTGATCCGAAACGTACAACTAGTTAAAAGTAGAAAGAAAGGCACAATCTCAATTCCGACATCACAGCCCAATCACCAGGTTCGGGCAGTGGGTACAACGTTCGAGGGTATACTACTCTCCCATCGCCAGAAACGACGTCGCAGGCGGTGGCCTCGACGTCACCTCGCGATAAATCAACACTGCCCCTTCTTGTTTAGTCACCGTCCTCGTCGCAACCATACGACTCGACTCACGTTTGAGCTGCTCCTTGGACAAGGGCTCGCCATTGTCAAAGTCGAAAAACGATGGCTCGATGGGGTCCGCGACAGGCTCGTCCTCGGCATCGTGGTAGGGCTCGACACAGCGTCAGGCACGGATCACACGCCAGCCGTAAACACCTCACCTCAAAGTAGGGATGTTGCAGCGCTTCGACGACCGTGATCCGTCGCTTAGGGCTGAACGTGAGGCACTTTTCTAGGAAATCGATCGCCATCTCGTTGGCCCCCGCAAACATGGTCTTGAAATCCCGCCCTTTTCTGAACGGGAGCGCGCGAATGTACTCCCGCGACCGAGGTGACGAGATGGCGTAAAAGTCGTCGATCGACGGCGTGCCGAGCACGTCGAGAATGAGCGACAGCTGGTCGTGATCTTGACGGGGTGAGCCCTGGTCGTGCGAAACAGACCGACTTACAGTCGCGTCCGGGGAACATGGGCTTGCCACTGAGCATCTCGGCCAAGACACATCCGACGCTCCACATGTCGATCGCGCGCGTGTATTCCTTGAACGTGAGCATGACCTCGGGCGCGCGATACCATCTGTCGCCACGTCGACACTGGCCTATGGGAGTAGATGACGCGACGTACCGGGTAGCGACGTATTCGGTCATGAAGGTGCTGCTGTCGTTGGCCACGTTGGGCGGTGGTCGCGCAGATCGCGCCAGTCCAAAGTCGCACAACTGCAACGAGTTAGCGGGGCAACGGGTTGCTGGATGACACACCTTGAGATCGCAATTGGCATTGAGAAGCAGATTGGACGGCTTCAGATCGCGGTGGAGCACGTCGGCCGAATGAAGGGCTTTCAACGCCCTCAGCGTCTACGCGTGCATCAATGGCTCGGTCCCGATCTCGGTCAGAGAGGACAGACCTGATAGATGAAATACTGGCAGTGATCATCGCTCAAGCGCTGCGTTCGAATGACGCGATGCAAATCGGTCTCCATGAGCTCCTGCACGAGATAGACGTCCCTAAAGGACTCGAAGCTCGGGGGCTGGAGGATGTCGAGGATGGAGATGATGTTTTCGTGACAAAAGTGCCGGAGAAGCTTGATCTCGCGCAGGGTGCGCAGACAAAACATGGTGTGGTCGAACGGGGTGATGCGCTTGATCGCGACCTTGCGCTGCGAGGGCTGATGCACGGCCGAGCTGTTGATCGTTTCAGAGTCGACACCGACGCCGACGCCGACGACGGCGAGCACGCACCATACGACACCGTACGCGCCCTCGCCAATGACCTCGAGGATGCGGTACGCCCCGTCGACGACAAAGTTTTCCAGTCGGTGGTCGGCCATAAGGAAATACGTCGGACTTTGAACCTTTGCTCGTCGCCGTCGTCGTCGATGTCGTCGATGTCGTCGATGGACCACGTGCACTGGCCCGCCCACTGGCCACCGCCCGGCCCGTTCCCCCCGCCCATGACCGCCATCCCCGTCCCCGTTCCCGCCGTCCCCGACCCCGCCATCGTCGACGCACTCCACGCCATCCAACACAACACCGCCACACTTGCGTCCGACCTGCGCGATGTACTCGCACAGCTGCACGCCATCCGCACCGCCCAGGCTGCCACCGACGCCCGCGTCGCCGCCCTCGAGCGCCAACCCCGCACCGACGCAGCGACACAAACCTCGTTTGCGCTCATCCCCGCCAACTGGACCATGTCGCCCTCGATCGACACCAATCTGCCTACTCCGCCATCCGACGGCGCGAGGATACCGACACCACTGATACCAACCCTACCACGGCCATGTTGGACGCCAGCATTACCCTCGTGTACCCCACAACCAGAGACGTCCACGTCCACGTCCACCCCGGGCATGGACTTTGTAACGCCCCGTTCGTCTGCCCCGCCCGAATCAGGCCAAGACAATGCACGTCCGCTCATCCCCGTCGATCCGTCTGCTTTCACCGTCTCAACGGCACCTTCCTTCTCGCTCGCATCCCTCGGCGACACGGATGCCGAGCCCCAACGGAGGCAGAGCAAGAGACAACGCCGCGTACGTGAACGCTCTGAGCCTAGGACCGTCATTCCCTTGCCATCCACCGTGTCCGTCCCTGTGCGTTCGACCTCGCAAATGCACGCCAACGAAACCCTCACAGGCGGACCCAGTGCATCCATTGCCGAACTCACCATGCTGGCCAGACGTACGACTGGGTCGCTCAAAATCTGTCTTCGCCTACCAGACGGCGTGAAGAGGAAGCGAAGGTACAGCGGGAGTGTCGACGCTGGAGAACGTCGTGGTGTTGGCGAGCGCGACGAGGAACTCGTTGTCCACTCTTCTTCTGCAACACCACCCCCGGCGACGAAAAAACGGTCGCGGGGAAGCAGGAAAAAGACGACGTACCATGTGAGGAATGGACGGATTGTGTCGGTCGAGACACAGTCACCGACGTCATCGCAGACACAGATGGCGTCGGGATCGATCTCAGATACGGACCAGGCGCAGGAACAAGGACAAAACAAGACAGGCGAGTCGATAAAGGCGCTCCCATCACCTGCAGAATCGTCGACATCGCCCCGAATGCGTTTCGGCGAGACGTCAAAAGACGACGCGTGGGACACGATCGCACAAGGCGGGATATGGCCAACATTGCCGAACGCATTTAGCCAATGGGAAGCGCAGGTGCGTCCCTCCCCCCGCACGCATGTGTGCTCGTACTTATCGATTCGCTTCCCCACTAGTTCATCCAATGTGACAAGTTCGTTGGCTTGGTTTACACTCAAGATATGACATACTGACGGGCGCATGTGTCCGGTTCCTTCTTAGCTGCGACAAGTGGTTTCATTACGGCTGCGTCGGCGTGTTGCCAGGCGACCCTCGATTGGAACCCGAGGCGGCGTTTATATGTCCGATATGCCAGTAAGTCGTCGCGTTTGCTCCCAGTCGTCACGTTCTGACCCCCTTTCAGCAAGCAAAGTAGGTTCCCCGTATATGCGTGCGCGCGTGTTAGTGCTAATTACATACTTTTTTTTTTACGAGGTGCTCGACGCCTGACACTCCGCCATCAAGACAATGTCTGCGCACGCCCCAACTGCCCCGAACCCCATGTGACGAGCGATTCCGAACTTTACTTTGTCGAAAAGCTCGTTGGAAGGAAAAAAGTCGATGGGTACATGTATCTGTGGTTGGCCAAGTGGGAAGGGTGCGTTCCGTCTTTTTTTTTTTTTCGCAAGTTGGGATTACGCTGACACGGAAAAAGGTACCCGATGACGCAGGCGTCGTGGATTCCGAGAGAAAACGTCATGGGAGACGAATCGCGATTGATTGATGCGTTTTTCGAGGACGCGGTAAGTGAGGGATTGGATTTGACGCGAGAGGTAGTCTTGTTACGTGAGGCCATCGAGTCGGGGTGGGACGTGGGTTCTGGTTGAAAGGTTTTTCTCGATTGAGTGTGATGTTCATGATTTGCTTTTGCTCTCGCCATCGACCTTACTATATTTGTTGCATTCTGTGGATTTACATCGCCTTTGCATCACACCGCACTGTCATGAACAATAAGCATCTCAATACACACCTTCGCTCGCGCGTCGTCGTAAGTCTTATCCCACCGATTGATACCTCTCTCATTTGCACACAAAAAAGACTCTCTTTGCGGGCACGTCCATCGTCGCGACCGGCATCGCTTGTTGGTGGTACGGTGTGCTACGCTGGTATACGCGACGGGAAGACAAGGGCATGTACCCGCCGTGTACGTGCATGTCCCACTCGGTTGGTAGAAGGGGGCCGCTCACACACGCACAGGGGAAATGCGCCTCTTGCAAGCCCAGGCTGTCGCTGGGAACCCTGCACAGCCGACGATTCGAAATCATTCCGATGCAATGTCTACGTCTGCCGCTCGACCGAATCAGCCTCCCGAGCCCGAAACCGGGTCTCGACACGAAGACAAGGGTAAAGCCGAAGCTGGGGACAAAGGCGAAGCGTAGGAGGAAAAGGTGCATGTACGAATGACGTCATACAAAGTCCCCTATAAACGCAATGTCGGCCCTGAATCGATATACGGACTCCTCTCGTATTTTTGTTTGTACGCTCGACGAAAGAGATGCATCCTTCTCGTTTCTTGCGACAGTCTTCTGGAGACTCGTTTTCCTCTCGGTACTGGCACAACCAGCCGGGAAGGAACAAGGCCGTGCGTTGCGTTCTCTCCGAATGGACGTGGGCGTTACTGACAATACGACGGTAGATCATCGCGACAGCGGCGCTTGTCGCTGCGACGACCCTCGCTTATTACTGGGGGTATCAAGACGTGGACAAGAGACAGATGGAACGTGAACGTGAGCCGCCCTTTTCTTACGTTCGTCCGTACGATCGACGTGTTTATGATAGGGGTAGCTTCCGGCGCGACAAATATGGCCGAAAAACGGCGTTGAAGGGGTCATCATCATTTTTTATTTTTTTGGCGATGGCGGACACGGGTCGAAATGAAGATTGTATTGTGTTGTATTCGATACTTTTAGCTATGTCTTTTTGTTTATGCACTCGTCTGTTGAGAATGCACCTGTCCTGATCGATTACCCTAGTCTCTCACGCAAAACATCTTCGTCTGGTTCACATGATATGCACTCTGACCAGGTATGTCTGTCTGCGACTAACCGGAGATGGAATGAACATCTTCCCCCGTCGGTCGCGCGCCGTCTTGACCTGTAAACACATAAAGGCCGCCGAAACACAAATGATACCGTACTCAGGATTCCGTAACAGGGTTTAGTTAGACCTGCAGGTGGTAAGCCTGAGATACGCCACTGGACTACTTTACAAAGTGCAATGGGATCTGCCGAAGGACTTTAGAATGATGACAAGATACTGATCGTTTGTGCTTTTTTTTAATTCTTCTACACATTTTGCCGTCCACCAAGCATTTTGAAAGCCGTCATGTGCATACTTGTCTGATTTCAACGTGGGATGACAGCGAGTCCAAACTTGCTTATCGTTTGTGGGCTATTCAAAACCTTCAACGATCTAACCTCTTTTGATGCGCAGATCCGGAGGTCTAGATGAATACATTTTTTTTTGCGTTTCGCGGCCGGTGGCCCATCAGGAATTTTACAATCATCTAAACGTGCAGTGAGCGCGGCTAGCCGCAATTCGTCTT
>JBBPMM010000778.1:0-13293 GCA_038090335.1 Solioccasus polychromus
GAGGCGTCGCTCGGTCGGAAGCGGAGATTGAACTCTTGGTGAAGCATGGGTTTTTTTTGGTACTAATAAACCACGGTTTCTAGCATAAGACTTGACTACTGTACTGGGCCTAAGTAGCTAAGCTTGAAAGATATTCAAGGAACACCTGTCTCCGGGCCGGACCAGGTTCGATCCGGTGACTTTGTACCAGCCAATGAAGCCAATTTTAGCGATGTCACGGACTTCACTCTTCCTTTATGGCACTTTGTGCGATACTCCTTCTCGCATGGACACTGATGGGCGATACAGCCAAGATGAACGATGACGCGAACGGGACAGCGGAACGACAGAGAGACGACAACAACACGACAATAGCAGCGGGACCACTGCCGCCACGGCGATGGGGACAATGGGACGACACCACCACTACTATAACATTGACGATGAAGACTACAAAGGCAGCACGACGGTGGGGACGACAACGACAACGTCGAAGAGCGTACACGCTGATCAAGTATATTTGGTACCCGATGGTACGTTAAATTCCCCACTGTGTCATCCTAATATTCAATTTATGAACATAATAGTGGTCCAATTTTCATCAAAAAACCCCACAAGATGGGAGCAAGTCACAGCAGGACGAATGTCCTTTATGGTGCGAGAAAAACTTATTAGTCAAATTAACCGCCACATGTAAATTTCCTGATTTGAAGTGTCAAGCTTTCAAGCACCAGTGACTCGAATGCACGTCGCATCTCAGACCTCCACTGGCTCCAAAGTAATATACCTGACCGTATTTTCAGTCCACTTTAGTTGTCCTCCAGTGCGACGGAACTAAACTTGACTGTCCCGATTCCCTAGTTGATCCCTCCGACAGTCATCTCGCCAAGACTCTGGGGGATAAGAACGCTGTGCCTTGCCTCGGCCGGTACACCACCGCTTTCTTTCCCTTTCCACGAGACTGACAATGAAGCCATCCGATTGAGGTGACTCACGCAGACTAGTTGTCATGGTGCAAGCTTCGAGGACTGACATTACCTAAAACGGATTTTCCGGACTTTCCTCAGCGTTCAAAGTCTTATAGTGCGACGACGGTATCCTGCATTACGACCGATGCCTCCTCTCCCCACACCCCTCAAGGGTTCCCAGTTCACCCTCGACTTATCCGCGGTAGCCACCTTCTTTGGAGGCGACGAGGCTATCTCCGCCATGGCCACTGTGCACCTTTACGAAGGCCGGCGGTGGTTTGGATGGTACAACTGTCCGGGGAATTTCGCATTTGCTGCGCGCTTTGCACGTATGGCTAACTCACGTATCTGGGACGGATTGCTTCCTCCCAAGAGCCCACAACCCATTTTGCTTGGGTTAGGTCTTGATGGGAAACCGGGACCCAAGTACATCACAGCCTTATCTGGAATGACCACGCACACAGGACATCTAGCGCATCTCACTGTGAAGCATAGCAAAACATTGCAGGAGGTGATGGTTCCAGGGAGGTGGACAAATCCGATCAACATTGGATACCTTGAAATGAATCCCATCGACTACACCACTCATCTTGAACGGCTACCCCTTACTCGCGCCATGAGTGGCATTATTCCCATGTCGGTCAGCGTTGCGGGCTGCGTCCTGTGCGCATTGGTTTTTGATTGGATCAGCTTCTCGATGATCTTGCTCGGGATGATCTCTAGTGGGATGGCCACGTTTGTCATTGGGAGGGGAAGGATTTTGATCAAGAAATCCGTTCGAAATTCAGCGACAGATCCTCCACCTGGAATATTGCTCGAGGAGGACGCAGTGGTCGTGATGAAGGGTGACGAAGGAGGTGTCAATGCGATCACGCGAGCGCATTTTGAGCTGGACACGGACATTGCGATGACAAAAGATATCTATCGCCGTCGTCTTCTCCAGAGCTACACGTTTATGGGCGTCGTGTGCCTCTTCCTGTTCAGCGCTCAGTTTATCCTCCAACTTCTTCTTATCCCTCAGGGAACCTTGTTTGGCCAGATCTTGTTCATCATCTCGCTTGGCGTGTCGTGGCTGCACAACTACTATCTCTCAACCGTTGACGCGGAGAAAATCCAAGCTAAGCTCCTGTTTAAGACGCTTGGGAGCCCGCAGATGTATCGGTTCACCGTTGGAACGAGGGTCACGATGGCAGTGTTGGTGTGTCTTTTGCTCTTTCACGACATCGAGGACTCTTCAGAGCAAGAGGGCCAAGACCGTCGTCTCGGGATTCTGCATGCGTGCCTCCCGCACGTCAACGCGACTCGTGGGGTGTGGAAGAAGTGGATAGACAGAGTAGTCGAGCAGCTCATGGATGCGGACGACGTGTCGTTGTCCCGGCTGACGGTCAAACTGGAGGGCGAAGACGCGTTGCTTTCCGATACCGAAAAAGCGTTGTTGTTCACGCTCTTCGGGGACGCGCGTTCGGCGTTCGAGTGGTATTTCGAACAATGGCCAATGTACCGTAGTAGTGAGACTAGTAGTAATAACTTGAAGGGGTGACTAGGGTCCTTCGATATGAGTACTCGGACAAAACACTTGCCAACTCGTCTTGCGTCTGCACCCGCGCATGCCATGTTCGCCACCGAATCGCTCATCTCAGAGATCACAGCGCTTGTCGACTAGCTCAGACTGCAAGACGTGGATCAGGCTGCGTCCGACGTCCCGGAAAGAAAGTTGAGGATCTTAGGAAAGGTCCTAAACGCAATCGGGAGAATAGAAGTGGACGCGGATAGCTCGGGCGATAGCAAAGATAAAAGCCTCTGCTGTGTAAGTCTACCAAGATGCACTCGTCATCCTCGTTCCTGTCAAGAGCTGGGGTCTACGTTACGTTCTTTTAGGGTACGCAGGATTGCGGGATCGACCGAGATGTTACTTTCCGAGAGCACATCAAGAAGGGCGTCAAGGATGTGTCCACTTAGGACGGCGGTCTTGACACGCCCGCTCTAGGGTTGACGGGCAAGTACGGCAAGGACTTGAAACCTGGTCTCATGGAGCAGAGCGGGGAGTGGTTCGCGCTGCGGCACGACCACACCATGCGGCGCATCGCCATGTCAGGAGCGGACAAGGAAGTTTATGCAGGCGGTGCCTGCTGTATTGGCTTCGCGTTTTTGTGTTAACCTGGCATGTTTAGGACTTGGTTATCGTAGTTGGGATCCGATGATTCCGGATGCCAAGATCGCTAGAGTTCGGTGTACGATTCCGACGAGTGTGGGACATTGGTGAGTTTACTGTCAGAGTGGTTTTTCAGTCTCGCGTCGTGTCTGTTCAATGTGCATTGCGACAAATTAATTATCGCAGGATATTAAACGGGATATTCGAGACGTGCGGTATATCACCTGCTGGGGACAAACTTGATAAAGTGCGTGCACCGTATCGACGTGCAGTCCTATTTACTCGAATTTTGTCCTGGGCGGATGAATAAGGGCGGAGTCAGCGCAAGATCGTGTGCCAAACTCAAAGGTCCAACTCCCGAACTGACAACCAGAAACAGGAGGCTATCTCTGCCAGACCAGTTCAAAGTTGAGGCTCTCATGCCCAACCGGGAAAGATGGCATGCTTTGTCGAGATGTTTGTACACTCTTGGAATGTGTCTTGGAGTGCACAAATTTCTGGACAAGGTATGCCGAGTTCCAGACATCCATCCCCCTATCCAAGCAACTCACTCTTGTAAAACAGTAGATTTCATTCAACATGTTGGTGCACAGGCTCACCCCGGTTTTCACCCCTAACGATCCCACACCAACGTCATCCGTTTCGGGAAAGAAGTCTAAAAAGGCTGAGGCCCAGGATTGCGAGGATGAGGAAAAGGAGGACGGGCCCCGCATGGGCGTCGGCGCGTTTACATTGGCTAAAGCAGAAGAGTGCAGGAAAAGTGCCCAGTGTGTATCAACGTCGGCGTCAGACTGGACCGGATATTCGCGCTCGGCCTCGGCGGGTTGGAAAGGGTAGCACGCGAAACAAGGAGACGATGGGGTACGTGTTGGGGTGGGCAGCCAGCTCCAGGAGCAAATCAAACCGGCGCAGGAGCTGAGAGAGGCGGGAATCAAGGTACGTACGCGCACCAGTTTCACGCCGAACCAACGACAACCGACCCATCAATATTCCCAACGCGTTCAGATGGACTTTTTTTGGCCAAACGAAGTCCAAGATTTCCAGCGCAGTTTACGGTTGCGGAAAAAGATGAGGTGCTATCTTACATTTTTTCGGGGAGTGACGAACTCGAGCAAGGATTGATCATCGTTGAAGAGCAAATGTGGGAGTTCGTCGACCGGGAAGAGGTGCCGATGACGGATCAGGATACCAAGGTACACCGGTCGGAGCTGGCCCAGTGGATCAAGTAGATGCGTGCGTCAATTGGCCGAGCAGGCACCTCATCTAGATGGTATGTGCGGTTCTGTGCCTCCTCATGGCATGAATCCTGGTACGACGTTTTCGCAGTCACACACTGCCAAGGTACTCAGAGACTTTGTCAACCACGAGTTTACAAAAGTGAGCATGAAAGAAGAGCGAGACGGTGAGCATCAGGTAGATAAATCCCCGGAGTCGCTCACAGCGCGCAATTTCAAAGGGGATACATACAAAATCGAGCCGGTCGTTGCCACCATCGCCAGAAATCAGGACAGAGAGGTGCAAGTGAATCCAGGCATGTGTCTGTGGAATGGAAACACAGAAAATGTTTTCACAAAAGGTTAGGATTAAAGTTTTCAACTTGTAGACGTGGCGAAAGTAACTACAAGTCAGAGTCTTGCACAATCCCAGCTAACATTGTCAATTTTCAGACGATTCGAATGCGACTATGCTCGAGAAGAGTGGTCTTGAGCGGTGCGCTATACTCGGCACTACTTCGCACCACTGGCAATACCCCTCTTGTGTCAATTCTCCTGCAAGTCAGCTCTATACCGGACCCCACTCTTCCGTGAGAAATTTGCGAGAACATGCAAAAGTAGTCCCTATCAGGTAAGAGGGATCCCACTTCCCATTTATCGGCGCCGTGCAACTCTTTAGCGAATTGGAAATCTACCACACCGACTGCGTATGAGTTTTCCCGGTGGAATTCGGCCTCGAATTGTGGGCTACATTTAAACTGACCGACTATCGTTAGGTGTCGAGTTAGGTCGAGATCCATTGGGTGAACTTGAAGCATGTAGTGTTGGCCCGACTTTGAATGGATAACATCCACCGGTATGACGAGTAATTTGAGCTGGATTCCACGCTTTTGGATGGCATAATCATGGTCATCGTGGGGTGCGGCAGCAACAGTTGTTCGGTAGGACGCTGGAGAAGCGGGTAAAGCCATGGAATATCGGGAACATGGTCCAGCCCATGCAAAGAAAGTGGGATCGCCGGAGCGCTGTGCGATGGCTTCTAACAGTCTTTGAAAAGCTCTTTCACCTTCACCGTATGCGATTGGCATCATGATGTCGAAGATTCCCAAAAGGGAGTAAGCGGTGTCTTCAATACGGGTGGTTTTTCGTTTCGATGCCCACTTCATCTTTGTGGACACCATGATTCGTGGTGATCTAACGTCAAAGTTCTGGATAATGTCAGGGTCGATATGAGTAACTTCCCTGATGGATTGACACATGAACTTGCTAAGTTTATCGTTGGGAATAGGGAGATCGTTGTCTCCGCGCATATTCGTCGCCTCTGGGGAGATCGGGCGCCAGTCCTTGTTATACATCCTCAGCCTCTCTGGTGCTAAAAGCTCCTGCAAAGTCCATCCCCTCGTAAACCAGGGATCGCGAGGGAAATCTTTGACGGAAGAAGACTCGGCCAGATACACGATGCACACGAACGAATCCCTGTACCACCGATACATCGACCGGATCGCCTCCTCCAATTCAGAGCTGCTCTCCTTGTTGATACAGCACGTATCCGACCACACGTACTTGCACCCGTATTCCTTTGCTTTTTCGCAGAAACGCTGGAGCTTCTGGTATCCCAAACCCGTTGGAGTGGGCCGTTGGCCATGAATCTTGCTCGACATGTCTCGAAACTCTAATTCTTCTTTTCCCCAGCGATGCGAAAAGATGGCGTACTTGAGAACTCGCTTGATGGCGCTCTAAGTGCATACAACCTCGGATAAACATTGCAAAGGTGGAGTACATTAGCCAAACCTTGTAATATTTCCTCAACTGCACTTCGTCGGCGCGTGCCATCATATGCCTCGCCTTCTCTAAGTCAATGGGGAGGGCGTCTACGCGAGATCGGAATATATCCCAGAGCTCCCCTCGGTTATAAAGTCGCATATCGCTGATGCGGACGAGATATTGGGGCAAGTCATTGTAGACGTATTCGTCATAGCACTCGAGGCGCAGTCTTTCCAATGACAATTTCGATAGGGCGTCATCGATATCCTCTGATTCGGTGGCTTCGGAGTCGAAGAGCGTCTCCACAGAATGTTGCGGGTGAAGCGATGATGCTCGCGATGGGGCTTGGTTCGACGCCTTACGATTCATAAAAGAGTGTGATCACAGCCACAGTGCACACAAGAATTTCAGCCGTCATTCTGATCGTACATCAGCCGACGTCATATTGCATACGGTAAGAGAAACCAAGTCCTTAGACCTGCGATCTTACAGTAACGTAGGCTCGTCGCATCACCTTGTATTGCCTGCGAGGAAACTTTTCGGTGCCGAGTCACTTTAGCAAATCACCACACTCTCACTCCTGCATTCTTTTTTCGAGCTATCGTCGAATGGCTTCTAGCTATATCACAACACCATATGTTCTACCTAGAGACTGGAACGCCACGGCAGACTGTGAGTTTTGCTTCCTGCGAAAGGGGTTCATGCTTGGCGCCAGTTCTTATCACACCCGATCTAGATGGATCCATTCCCTCCGAGAAGGATATCTTGCAACGTGATGCCTTCGTTCCTGGATACGTTATTAAAGACAGTGACTTGTCTGGCTTAAATACGGCGGCGCTCGCGTACGTTGCAGCTCATGTCCTGTCCATTTCCGAAACGCCCTTCGTGTCGTTCTATAAAGAGGGTGGCTACAACATGCTATTTCGAATCGATTTTCCCAATTCCGGGCGCACCCTTGTCGCAAGGATTCCGTTCCAAAACAAACGAACATTGTCCCGTATCGAGTGCTGCGTCGCTACCATGACGTTTGCCCGCTACGTTCGTAACATCCCCACACCCGCGATCTTTGCGTGGAATGCAAGCGTCGATGCCGACAACGCGGTCGGTGCGCCATACGTACTCCAAGAGTATATTGATAATGTGATCGAACCCTGGCAAGTGTGGGACACCGCATCCGAAGAAACACGTGCGCAGATTCTGGAAGAGCTGGCACGCCATCACGCCGCTTTCCTCGCTCCGCTGCATGGTTCGCTGAACGGCGTAGGAGAGCTGGGTTTTGCCCCAGGTCTCTCCAGCTCGGACGTCTCTGTGCTGGCTGACCCGAAGAGCTACGTCGTGCGGCCGCTCCAGCTGCGCTTGTCGCGCCCCTTCTTTGCCTCGTCCACGTCGCTGTCGGAGCTCTGGGATCAGCTATGGCTGCACCAAAAGGCGCTGTGTACGTCTGACTCGGGGTCACCCGACCTCGACGAACTCGGCCTCGACGACGACGACGACGAAGGGTGTGATACAGCGTCCTTTTCTCGCACGTCCTCCCAGGTTCGCACCCTGTCGCACAGCGCCCTTGCGCTTCTCGACAAGCACCCCGGGTACGCACGACCCTGCATGGTCCATTTCGATTACGCCTATCGCAACGTCCTCCTCGACCCTGACACGTACGCCGTCAAGGCGTTTATCGACTGGGACGACGTCCACGTGATGCCGTTCGTCGTTGGGCTAGACTACCCGGAGGACATCAAGACGTTTTCTGCAGAGGGACTCGCACTAGACTCGAATTTCTACACAGAGGGAGAGTTTCCGAGCTTTCCACCAGATGAACATGGGGAGATCGACAAAGCTGTGCAGAGTGAAGACGTTGACGAAGATGATTGTGGAGTGATGGACCGCAAGGAGAGAATTCGGAACACGATGAGTCGTGAAGGGTATATCGACGCGCTCAAGAGGCACGATGCACGGGTTGGCGAGCAGGAGGCATGGGAGGTACGAAGGAGCGTGCTCAAGTTGCACCATCTGCTCAACAAGGGAGGTCGAATGTGGTGGAGAAAGAGGGAGTGGTTGAGCCAGCAGACGTCATCGGATCTTGCGTAGTCGTGCTAGCCAGCGTACAAGTAATCCACGTGCTGTGTTGGAATCATGCGTACGATTCTACTTGAATATAAAACAAGACGTGTACGTTTATCTCACAACCACAGATCTGCCCACCCCGCATCCAACCCCTCCCAAACGTCCCACTTTCGGCCGCCAAGCCATTTTGCGATGCGCTGTCGGTCGCGCGCCTCTCGTTCCTCCACAGTACCCTCGACGTCCTCGAGCACGCCCTCCCCAGCATCCCCGCCCATCCCGTCCTTTCGTCCAAAGGCCAACACGGCCCACCCAATCACGATCATTCCCGGGGGTCGCTGCTCCGCAACGCTCGCCAGCGCACTCTCCACGTCCTCGAGCGTCGACACGAGCACCCTCTGATCGGGCATAGACCCGCGCTCGACGATCGCGATCGGAATATACGACGGGTAAGCAGGACCGTCCCGTCGTCCCCCATGTTCGGTCACGACCAACGCGCGCGCGACCTCGGCGAGTCGCGCGACGCCCATGAGCACGAGTACGGTGCGAGCGCGGTCGTATCCGGGGAGCGAGACCGCTTTGCCTTGACGTCCTACGCCGGTACAGACGATGAAGGACTCGGCTACGCCACGGTGAGTTACTGGGATCCCAGCGCATGCAGGAGCGGCGAGTGCGGAGGAGAGTCCTGGAAGGACGAGCGGGGCGTAGCCGTGCGCGCGAAAGTAGGCGAGCTCTTCTCCCGCGCGTGCATACACGATCGGATCGCCTTGTTTAAGCTAGTACGCAGGCAAATGGGGAATGTGAACACATGAAACGAAACAAGTGTTGCAAGAGAATACGCACTCTGACGACGGTCAGGCCGCGGTTGGCCGCTTCTATAGCTGCCTCCATCATTTCCAACTGTGCGCCGTCCGCGTTTCCAGGAAATTTGCGTGCAATACGTACTTGAACGTGCGAAGGAACAAGCTCGAGGACAGGCGCTGGCACAAGTTTATCGGAGAGCACGATGTCAGCGTGTTTTGTTAGTGCACTGTACGTCGCGAGCGTGAGAAGGGAGGGATGGCCTGGTCCAGATCCAGCGAGCAGGATGCGACCCTTGGTCTGTTTGGGAGGAGCAAGGTCAAGGCCATGCAGTGATTTCTTCTCGTCCGTCGAGAGGACGGGGTGTGTCCCCTCGTGAGAGACCTCGCCGCCCAAAATCTCTTTCATCTCGCATTCTGTCATCGCTGCAAGGCGCGAGATAGGCCAGTACTCGCTAACCTGTACGACCCATCTCATCTGTCGCCTGGAAACTTCGATACTGCTTTCCTCCACGGCGCCGCCTGGCGATCTCGTGGGAACTGGATGGTTTGGGCTAGTCACGTTGCTATCGTCGCCTTCTTCACTGCATGCTAGGGTTTCATTCTCCTTGACCGACTTTTTCGCCATCTTTCTAAGCTGACCGACTTTTGTAACGGCTGCTCCGACATCCTTTGATAATTCGGCGACAATATCCCGGCGTATCCGCCCTGCAAGTCTACATCCTTCGCCATTTGTGGTTACCCCGATCTGAAGGGGGCTCTTGGACGACGAAATGGGGTCTCTGAAGCGATGTGTCGCCGTGAAAGAAAAGTCACAGAGATCTGGCATGTCGGTGACGTTTATGGGAATACGGAGGGCGCGGCATAACTTGGCGAGATGGGTCGCGCGGGGACGTGTGGAGGAAGTCGAGGTGGAGGTGGTGTCAGTGACACATACCAGAGAGACGGGAGTATCTGCGAGATATGACTCCAAAGCTGCCAGATCCCTGGTCAATTTCGGGGCGTTGAAATCCTGAGCACTTGCGGATGATTCGGGAATGGGGAGTCGGTCCCAATCGACGACTTGGAGCTGGCCGCGTTCGGCTCTCCATCTGAGCTCCTCGCAGACTGCCTCAAGGCCTCCGTTTACGAGTATTTTGACGATAGCGTCCGCTTCGAGGGAGGCATAAGCTCTGCTCGCTGCTAGCGCATCACCTCCGACGATGAGGATGGACCTTGTGTTCATCCTGAATGAGAGCAGAAGGGACGCTCCGCCTGTAGGTGGTGGAAATGGATCCATGTCGGTCTACGCGGCCGATGGAAGGAACTTGAAAACATTTTCCCTGCTTCACATCAGTCTCTCACAACGTTCTCAGCAAAGCGTGATTATGAGCAAAGGGTTAGTTACGTCAGCAGGATGAAGCACTACATCACAAGATCTGGAGCTGCACCGAGTCCATGCAGCTCGTCGACAACGCTACCGTGAGTAATCTCTATTTCATGAAAGACGTCATGTTTGTACAACGTTGTTCCAGTTTCTCAAACAACTAACTGCGTTGTTTGAGTCGACAAAAAACAAGGGGACGATATGGTTAACGCACAAACGATGTGGGGGGACTTCTAGGTCGTTCTGCAATTCTAGATACTCATCCTTGTGCATGCAGTGACTCATGATGGCGAGGACGCTACGATGGACGACGTAGATCCGGACAACGAGAAGGAATATCCTTGTCTGATTCGAGTCACGGACGGTCAAAAAGCCAAATTCTCTACGCACGTGAGTCAGTCGTTGTCTTGACCGATCTCTTCTCTTGCTCACGTTCCGATCGCCATCATCGTCGAAATTTCGCTTTTCGCCACTTGCCCCATCGTCGCGATCGCGATCACGCGACACGATCATCCCAGGTCCCCCCATCTGATCTCTCAAAATTTCACGCTGCCTATGGTAGCCTTCTCAAAGCGTCGTTTACGACGCTCCGAAAGCGGGACAAGAAACGCGAAAAACAGCGCGCAGAACTACTAGCAAAACGAAAGCAGCGCATGGCCGAACCTGTTGTCGTCGACGGACCTAAGCGCGGGAACGGCCGGCGGAAGCGGCAGAGAAAGGTCAAGGCAGCGATAAAACAGGAACAGGCAAAGGAGCGGGCTGCGAAACGGGAGGAAGAGAGGGCAAAGACGTGAGTACCCTAGTGGCGCGATCGGATCGCAGCGCGGATTGTGGTGGAACATGGCTTGTCGAGACTAGTAATGGGGTCAACGACTTCCTTGTATTCACTGCAAGTCAGACAGAGTGGCTTGCCTCATCGAAAAATGATATGCTTCATGCGTGATTGGTCACGTGACCATATCACGTGACTTGTGACAGTTCGCGTTCTTTTCCACGGTCAATTATCATCATACAGCGTCATTGTCAACGACGTCGACGGCGTTCTGCTTGCACTACCAATGCCTCCACGACGTTCTTCTCGCACGCGTGGCTCGGACGCACAACACACAGGATCGGCTTTGATACCCTCTGATGCAACCACGGGCAAACGAAAGCGTGGCCAGTCGGTCGCGGTGGACGAGACCGACAACGAGACAGAAAACGCGATACGGTCGAAACCTTCCTCATCGACTTCGCGTACACGCGCTAAACCCGCCTCCAAGCCAAGAGGACGCGCAAGCGTTGAGCCGGAGCGGACGAGAGGAAGTAGGGCATCTACGAGGGCGAGAGGCGCAGCGAAGCTGGAGGAGGTGCCCGAGACGGAGGAAGAAGCGGATGAGGATGCAGAAGGAGAGGATGAAGAACAAGACGATGTCGAAGATCGCAGAGTCGAGGCACCTCCTGCTCGGAAGAAGTCACGAAAGTCTGTCGAGGCCGACGAGGGTGACCAGGAGGAGGAGGAAGTACGGAAGCCTTCAAGAAGGGGTCGATCGCGTCAGGTGGTCAAGGAGGAGGATGATTCTGACCCACCGCCACCGTCCAAGCCGAGGCGCTCCTCGGCCAAAGCCCTGCCTTCGAAGACAGCAAGGACCACCCGTTCATCTCGCAGACCTGCCAGAGTTGAGAGCGACGTCGAAGAGGAGGCGGAGCAAAGAGAACAGGAGGAAGCTACGGAAGACGCGATCCCAATTTCCGACGACGACGAAATTCTCGTCACCAAACGTGGTGGTCGAAAATCGGCCACTGCAAAACCCTCACCCGGTCAGCTGCAGTCGACTCCTAAATCCTCTTCGTCGTCGTCCAAGAATGCCAGAGCACCAGAGCAAGATGTGGAGGAGGACGCATTGCCTACTCCACGTCCACGGAAATCGGCCGCGATATTTGAACGGCAAGTTGCTGTAGACGAGGAAGACGACCTAGAGGGTTTTGATCAAGATTACAAAGGTTCCCCGCGTCGTCCTAAAACCAACAAGAGCAGCTCACCAAGTCGGTTATCCCGGACTCCAAACCGTGCGCTACTAGTGGAACAAGAGGAAGAAGAGCATTCTCTATTAGAGCCTCGCGTCAGACCGCAGACGCAGCCCCAACCACCTCCCGCAGAAGACAAGGGACCAAAGGCTCGACTGGTCATTCATAAAATGGTATTGGTCAACTTTAAGAGCTACGCTGGAAGACAGGAGATTGGTCCTTTCCACAAAGTAAGTATCGGCGGACTCTCGATTTTTTTTCCCCTCTTATTTGATTCCTTCGCAAGTCGTTCTCGTCGATAGTGGGTCCCAATGGCTCGGGAAAATCCAATACAATCGACGCGCTTTTGTTTGTTTTCGGATACCGCGCATCTAAGATGCGTCAGGGTAAACTGTCAGAACTGATCCACAACTCTGCACGGTACCCGGACCTCGACGAGTGTAGCGTTGAAGTTCACTTTCGAGAAATTATTGATTTAGTATGTAATTTCGTTTGTGTTTAATGTTATATTCCCTCATGCGTGTGACAGCCCGGACCAGACGCATTCTCTATAGTGCCAAATTCCCAACTGGTCGTGGCACGCATAGCATACAAGAACAATTCGAGCAAATATACGATCAATAGACAGCAGAGCAACTTTACGGAGGTACAGAAACTTCTCAAGGGCCGAGGGATCGATCTCGACCATAAGCGGTTCCTCATCCTTCAGGTAATTCTGCCCGCAATTATTCAGTGTGCGCTTTTGTTTGCAGCCCTCTTACCTCCCTATTCTCAGGGCGAAGTCGAGTCAATTGCACAGATGAAGCCCAAAGCTCAGAATGAGCATGAAGACGGGTTGCTCGAATACCTCGAAGATATCATTGGAACATCTTCTTTTAAGGCTCCCATTGAAGAGGCACTTACGCAGATGGAGGCGCTCACAGATGAAAGAGGCGAGAAACTCAACCGCTTGCGAATCGTCGAGCGGGAGAAAAACTCCCTGGAG